>CAUYTI010132044.1:0-72191 GCA_963575145.1 Galago senegalensis | reverse complement strand
GCCACTCTACTGAAGTCTCTGGGGGAAGAAAGCTCCCTCGCTTGCCCCAACCTGCCAGTTTTTTATGCCGGCTGCTGCCACCAAGACAGAAGTGGCAGGTTCCCCAGGCCCTGCTTGGCTGAGCTGGCTGGGGTGCCACTTTTCTGGTATCACCTGGGCCTGCTGACTATTCTCTGCCCCCTGCTAACTGCTCCCTGGGCCTGCTGACTGTTCCATGTTCCCTGTCCCTGTTGTCTGCTCCCTGCTCCCTACTAATTGCTCCCTATCCCTGCTAACTGCTCCTTGCTCTCTGTCCCTGCTGACTGCTTCCTGCTCCCTGTCCCTGCTGTCTGGTCCCTGCAGATGGTTCCCTATTCCCTGTCCCTGCTGACTGCTTCCTGCTCTCTGTCCCTGCTTATTGCTCCCTGCTCCCTGTCTCTGTTTTCTGTCCCTGCTGACTGCTCCCTGCTCCCTGCTCCCTGACCCTCCTGACTGCTCCCAGCTCCCTGTCCCTGATGACTGCTCCCTATTCCCTGTCCCTGCTGACTGCTCCCTATTCCCTGTCCCTGCTCACTGCTCCCTGTCCCTGTTGTCTGCTTCCTGCTGACTGCTCCCTGTTCCCTGTCCCTGTTGTGTGCTCCCTGCTGACTGCTCCCTGCTCCTGTTGTCTGCTTCCTGCTGACTGCTCCCTGTTCCCTGTCCCTACTGACTGCTCCCTGCTCCCTGTCCCTGCTGACTGCTCCCTGCTCCCTGTCCCTGCTGACTGCTCCCTATTCCCTGTCCCTGTTCACTGCTCCCTGTTCCCTGTCCCTATTGTCTGCTCCCTGCTGACTGCTCCCTGCTCCTGTTGTCTGCTTCCTGCTGACTGCTTCCTATTCCCTGTCCCTACTGACTGCACCCTGTTCCCTGTCCCTCCTGACTGCTCCCTGTTGTCTGCTCCTTGTTAACTGCTCCTACCCCCGTCCCTGTTGTCTGCTTTCTGTCCTTATGGCTCTGCCTATTCTGCACATTTTAGATCAATGACCTCATGTGATACTTGGCCTTATTTATCAGTTTTTTTCATTTAATGTAAAGTTTCAAGGTTCATGCATGGTATAGTATATACTGGTGTTTCTTTTTTTTTTTTTTAATGATTGAGTATTATTCCCCTCATGGATGTACTGCATTTTGTTTATCCATTTATCAACTGAGAACACGTGAACTGTTTCCGCTTGTTGGCTGTTATTTAAAACACTGCAGTGAACGATCATGTACCTGTTATGGGACACACATGTTTTTGGTCCTCTACAGTTTGTACCTAGGAGTAGGATTGCTGGACTGTGGTGTAACTAGAGGTTTACCTTTTTGATTAACTACTAAATTGTTTTCCACAGCTGCTGAACCATTTTACATTACTACCGACAACGTGTGAGACTTTCAATTTCTTCATATTCTCCCAACATTTGTTCTTCTCTTTTATTAAAAAGAAAAGCATCCTATTGGCTGTGAACTGGTGTCTCACAGAGGTTTTTATTTCCAGTTTATTAATGACCAGTAACATAGAGCATCTTTTCTGTGTGCATGGTATACTTTCAAATCTTCTTTGGAGAAGTATCTATTCAAATTATTTCCCCAATTTATTGTGTTTTGGCAAAAAAGAATAACCATTTATTAAAGTAGATACAGAACATTTGTTTGTTCATATTTTAATACTGTTTTACATGTTTTATGTTTGGAAAAACTCTTATTATAATGTTCATAACCAAAAATTTCAATTGTTAACAGATTAACTTAATATTTACTTGTCAAACGCAGTTGATAATCTTGAGGGGAAAATACATCAAAGGCATATATACAATTACAGAAGTTCTTACTATACATGTTAGCATGGAAGATACATTTTATTACTTTTTGCATGTTCTAAAGGACATTCCAGTGGAGATAAATAGATTCAAACGGGCTCTCAATCTGTTCTGTTGGTTGAGGTCCGTTATTTTATTTTTTGTGATAAGAAAATCCAAAATTATTAACATTGAATTTCTCATCATACATTCATCTAAAAACAGTTGAACTTGTAGAGGAAGATGTAGATTGGTTAATTTAGGTGTTTTATAGTGCTTATTATTAAACTAATTGAAGTTGGGGATATCTGCTAGAGAAGGAAAAAAGTTTTGGAGAAAATTCTTCCAGTTATTAGAATTTGGTAAAGAAACAAAATGAAAACAAAAGGAAAAAATAATTGCAAATCTCTACAATGCTATTCTTTGGACTAGTCTTTTATGTTCAGAGGATATATTAGAATTAATATTCAGTGGTGGTGCCTGTGGCTCAAAGGAGTAAGGCGCGGGCTTCATATGCCAGAGGTGGTGGTTTCAAACCCAGCCCCAGACAAAAACTTCAAAAAAAAAGTATTAGAATTAATATTCAAAGTTATAATTATGTACTCATCTTTTGATGTTGAGTTGTAAGCATTCTTTTAAGCATGTCTTTTCCATGGGCATTTTTTTCGATTTCTTGATAGTATTCATTGACATGAGAAAAGATTTCAAAGCTGATAAAGACTAATGTATTTTTTCTTTTTTAATTGCTTATGCTTTTGTTGTCATATCTGATAAATCATTGCCTGGTCTGGGTCATGATGACTTACACTTGTGTGTTCTGAAGTTTTATAGTTTTAGCTTTCACAGTTGGGCCTTCCATCCATTGTGAATTAGTTTTTCTATACAATGTAAGGTAAAGGTCCACATTCATTCCTTTGCCTGGAGACATCCAGTTTTCCCAGCAACATTGGTTGAAAAGATGGTTCTTTTTCCACTGAATGATCTTGGCAAACTTGTCAAAACTATAGCTATATAGTTTGTCTTTGAACTCTTATCTATTTTGTTGCTCTGTTATTGTATCACTGTCACACTGCATTTATCTTACTATTCTGTATTGCATTTTGAAAGCTGGACAGTCTAGGTCCTCCATCTGTGTCTTTAACTTTTTTATTCAATACTCTTTGAACTATTCTGGGCCCCTTACTTTCTCACACAGATTTGATAAACAAGTTATCAATTTCTTCAAAGTGGCAGTTAGAATTGTGGTAGAAGTTGTTTTGAATCTCAGGAGTATTATCATCTTACCAATACTGTCTTCTAATCCATGAATATACATGCTTTTCCATTTATTTAGTTTATCTTTGATTTATTTCAGCAATGTTTTGTAGTTTTCATCTGGTAAAATTTACACTCATTTGGTTTAATGTATTCCTAAGTATTGTATTCCTTTTGTTGCTATTTTAAATGGACTTGTTCTCTTAATTTATTTGCTGTTGATAGAAATACAACCAATTTTTATATCAATCTAATGTGTGGCAATTTGATATGCTCATTTGTCAGCTCTAACAGTTTTTTCAGAGTCTGGAATTATGGGCCCCTTTCCTGTAAATTTTAATCTCGGTGAATCTATCAGGGATCTAAATAACCACAGAATGAAAGGGGCTGTTTGCTTTGTGTACCTCTCTGGACCTGCTTATTTAGTTTCCCTTTGTTGCCTCCTTTGCTTTTAATCTTCACACTGAATCATTTTCCCTGTTCTGAGCTCATCCTGGGGAAAAATAAATATAAATCTTTCTTAATGTTTTTATTAGAGAAATAACCCTGACTGGCATGAATGATTGGGCCTATTTTCCACCTGTCATGATTCTTTTAAGTTAATCACTATATATAATCATGTCTTTGCCATTGAAATGACTCATCAATTTTTACCATCTTGGTTAGTTCATTTATTGAATAAAATCTGAGGCTAAGATTTGGATTTTCATGAACATATTGGGAAAAGAGGTTATAATGACTCTTTTATTTTTAGGTTACACACATATATATTCACTCTTAATGTTCTTTTATTAGATGTGCATGAATCTCCTAGCATCTACAAATGCTGAAGTTACTATTAACTGGAGAACACTGAACAGAAATTTAACTTTGAATATTAATTCTAATATATCTTCATTTTGGATGCCACTTATTTCTATTTTTTTTTGAAGAAATTACATAAAAAGCTTAAGTTTTAAATAAACAAATTAATAAAAGAGTTTATTTGTTATGGTCTTTTTGTTAATATGTTATTTACATTCTAATATTGATTTGATTAAAATAGCAATAACAAATCATCAACTAGCATTACATATTTTAAAAGTTGTTTTACCAAACATTATACTTTTTAATTTTCACTTAATTTTATATGATAAATATTATACTATTTTTTAAATGTATAAAATACAAGAGTCAGAGAAATGATTACTTTCTACTTCATATAGACTAAGTCTTCTCTTTCCATATTCTTTCTTTTTTTCAACTTATAACAAAAGACCAGGTTGGGGTAGGAATGGTAGAATTAGAGAAGACCACCATGTAAAAAGCCAAATCATTAAGCCCTTTTTCTGAGAGATAAGAACTGTCCTTAATTGCCAATGTAGGATAGGGTGGCACCCATGTTTTATCACAGTGACTATTCACAGATAACATAGGATGTAAATACAGATGTACCTTCTCACAGGTAGGACCTAAATTACTTATTCAAACCTTATAAGAGTGAAAAAGAGTAAGAATGAAAACTTAAAATAATATGAGCCTGATTTCAAAATCCTGTTTTTATTTTTTATTGCATTAGGAATGATACATAAGAGCAGAAAATACTAATTATAATTCTTTGTTAGAAATAACTGCATTTTGAAGACCACTATTTGCAATAGATTAGCACAATCCACAGAGTGATAAGTAGGGGAAAGTGATCCAGAAACACATGTAACAGGACATCCCTTCTTTATTAGCAAAAACTTAATACTACATTTTAAAGGTTCATTTGATTGTTCATTTGGCAGTAGTCTTATTTTCTTTTTAATTTCTGCAGTTAGGTTTTTTGAGATATAATTTACATGTGGTAGAATGTAACCATTTTCAGTATATAGTTCTATATGTTTTGATAAGGCATGAAGACATGTAGCTACCTCCACAAGGACACTGTAACGAACTCCATCACCAAATAAATCCCCTACTGGCCTCGTATAGTCAGCTCTCTGACCCACATGAAGGAACTACTAATCTTTTGTGACTGAGTTGTGAGTTTTTGTTTATTGTGAATAGAAACATGTTACCAGAAATGTGTTTGCATATATTTTCTCTTAGTTTTTATGTTGTCTATTTTTATAATTACCTTTTAAAGATCATAATATCATAATTTTAATAAAATTCACAGTTTTTCAATGTTTTATTTCAAGGATCATGCTTTTGGTATTGTAACTAAGAAATCCTTATCTAACCCAAGGGAAAAAGATTTTCTTCTATTTTCCTGTAGAAATTTTATAACTTTAAGTTTTACATTTAGGTGTATGATACATTTTCAGCTAATTTTTGTATTATATGTGAGGTCTGAATCAAAGTTTATTATTTTGCATATGGATGTTCAAATGGTCACATTTATTTGTTGAAAAAACTATCTTTTCCTCATTGACTTGTCCTTGCATGTTTGCTGAAAACCAATTAGCCATACATGAATGTGTCCGTCTATGTCTGGACTCTACATTATTCTTCACTGGTCAATATGGATATCTTTCATCAATACCAACCTGGCATTCCTAGAGTAGATCACATGTGGCATGATGTATTCCATATATCAGGGAAATGGTCCATCTCTCTTTTCAGTTCTATCACATACCATGCAGTTGTGCTGTAAGGTGCATTAAGTATCATGGTGCCTGGGTGAGCTGATCTCATTATCATTGGGTCCTGTCCCTCCTTTATAACTTTTCTATTCTAAAGTCTGTTCTATCTCAATATAGCTACTGTCTCATGGTTAGCATTTGTATGGTACATTTTTGCATCCTTTTAACTTATTTATGTTTTCATTTTTAAAAGTGGATTTTTCTTAACATTTAGTTGGGTTGTGGAAATTTCTCTTTTTAGTTGGTAAGTTTGCATCATTCTATTTTGGAGAAGTTTTGTTTATTAGCTAAAACATTTAATACCATGCTGTTTGGTGTATTGTTTAAACTCTAAATTTTCTCTTTTTTGCTTGCTTTTGGATTAATTTTTAGGATTAAATTTCATCTCTACTACTTGTTCATTAATTATTAATGTTTCTTAATTTCAGAGTTTTTAATTATTACCTTAGGATTTATAATATACACATTAAAGAATCATTGTGGACCTTAAAAGAATATTATGCTGCTTGAGACATGGGATAAGAATCTCACTGCTGTAAGTTCCCAATTCCTCTATCTATCTATTTATGCTCCTTTAAGTTGGCTAGTATTTTTGCTTTAGGCCATCATATTTTAAGTGATTTAAAATAAGGCAATAATTTTTATATTTACCTATACTTTATTTTTCAAAAGTTTTCATATCTTTTGTGTAAATCTCAGTTTCTATCTGTTCCAGTTTCTCCCTAAAAGACATCCTTTAATCTCGCTTATATGGCCAGTCTGCTGGTAATAAATTCTTTTAGTTTTTCTTTCACCTGATAAGATATTTATTTTTCATCTATTTTTAAGCAGTTGGCAGTTGTGTATTTTGGCTTTGCTTTTTTTTTTTTTTTCTTTTTAGCTTTCCAATGTCTTCTAGGGAAGGTAGTTTGTTCTTTTCTCTTTCCCCACCTTAATTTTTCTTTGTTTTGTGTGTACTGAGGGGTATAGTGTCTGCTGCTCTTCCCCTGGTGATTTAAAGCTTTTAGTCTTCAGGGAAGAAGGGTTCTGTAGGTCTTGAGTTTCACTGTATGGCAGTGGTCACTGCGGGAGTCCTTAGGTCTCTGGCCTTGCCGTTTCAATCTGTATTATTTATCTGCTGCTCCATTATAGATAACCAAAATGTTAGCAGCTTAATATGCTACACTCATTATCTCACCATGTGGGTGAGATTCAGGGCCTCTCACTGTGAGCAATCAGATTCTGTCTGGGGCTGCAGTTTTATCTGAAGGTTCAACTGGAATGGAGCCACCACAGAGTTCCTGGTAGGCAGGTGACCCCCTTTGTCATGTGGGTCTCTCCAGCTTTTTCTTCGGAACAAGGACAGGAAAAGAGCCATAGACTGAGAAGGTGCCAGCAAACAGGATAGACATAATATTCATTTATAATCTAATCTTAGAATCAACATTCCATCACTTTTACTGCTGTATTCTAGTCATCAAAAACAATCACCAGACTGAGCCCACACAAAAGGGTAGGAGATGACACAGAAAGTAAACACCGGGAGGTGGATAACTGAGAGCCACTGTAGAAGCATTTCTTATTCTCTGATGATTCACATTTATTTTTCAACGCAAAGTGTATACCTCCCCCCCCACCAAAGAGCCATAAGTCTTATTCCATGACAGCGGCTATCCAAATCCCATAATCTTAGTTAAATCAACTCTACATCTATCTCCTGGGGCTGGTTCAGGAAGAAGTCTTTACAGAAGCAAGCACACTTCCCTTGTCTCTGTGGCTACTACAGGATCTATGGTTCCAAGCTACACTTGGTCTTTAGGGATCTACCAACAGTTCTAAAGAGGTTCTTCTTACCTGTGGACAGTTGCCTTCCCTGTCTTCTTTTTAGGCTACAGGTCAGCCACAGCTCATGACCCAAGTCTGTTAGAAGGCAGCTCTTTTTCCTTTATTTCCTTTATTTTTTAGTGTCTCTGCAACCTCAGCTCTGTGATGGATTTAGAAAGTGACAAATTTGAATGCCATTCATTTAAAAAAAAATTTAATGAAGAAGACATGTTTCCCAGATTTCTACATCATCTCCCAAATAGAAGATGGAAGTTGTTGCAGTAATTTTTAAAAGTCAAAATAAAATATACAATGGGTTTTATCTTTCTGTTTATTGTTTTGGCCTTCATATTCCTTAGTGTCCTGATATAGTTTCCCTAATCTCCACACATAAAATTAAACATTATGGTAAAACATGACTCAAAGGTGGACATGACATTTTCCAAGACAAGACACTCTCAGCAGACTTTCCTAATACATGTCTATGATTGGAACAGAGTCCCATTATGGAAATAAGTATATTAATGTATAAATGACAAACCAGTTAATATATTTCCTTTTACTGTTCCTGGAAAAAGTATGAATATATCTGGAACATAGTCTTTTTAATTCCAATTTATGCTTTATTTTATTGAATGTCTTTTAAAAGTTCAGTTTGACCTCATTTCTTAAAGAATGGCTAAAGTGACAAACACTTATATCCTTTCCAAGGATGTAGCTAACATCAAAATTGTGCTCATAGCAACAACTATAAGCTTATATATAGCATACTTTAAAACTGAGGCTGAACTATGACACAGCCTACAAAATAAGAAATATGATATGGTGAAATACTATTTATAAAGAAAAATCAATGTGTCAAATTAATAATAAATGTATTTCTATTATTGAATGCCATAAGACAACGTTTGTGTGAAACTGGCAACTTTTGGAACATGCATGAGCTCTTACTTCACTCTTCTGTAAGGGAAACAGTATCTTTCAATTTTTCCCTTGATAAATATTTAGAAAAGTAAACAAAACATAAAGAGTTTGGGAAAGGTGGCTAAGGTGAATACTTGTTCTGCTAAACGTAATCTATTTATCAGTAACTGGGTACTGGGAAGTGGTGCAAGTGACTAACTACCTTGGTCTTCAGCTCCTGAAATGTTATAAGTCAGACCTACATGGTCATCCTCATCACCTTCCAGCATAGTTCAGTCTTGGAGCTCTGACTTCTCTCATTCTCCTTTCCCTATGTTCCTTTGTGCTTACAAGGGAGTGAACACTAGCAGGTGGATAATTGAGAGCCTCCTTAAAACCAGCATTTGGCTTAGTGGCAGGACTGCTGTCGAGACTTCTGGCTTCCGAGTTACATTCCCCAGCCACTGTCACCACCAGGGACAATGGGTATTTGCACTGAATGTACAATTGCTGTTGCTATTTACCACAAAGACTTTTTGATATCTGTAAGAATTCCAGTGGATATTGTTTCTTCCTGTCACTCATCTCATCTGTGGGTCATGGTGACTTGGTTGATTCACACTAAAATGACATGACCATCTAGGGGTATTTGTCTTCTAGGCCTACTCAGAAGATCATCTAAGACCACTGAGAAATCTATTTATCCCCAGCAAATAGGTCATAATTACATCACCTACTATAATGCTTATGTGGGGTCTACAAATTGTCCCCCAAACTGGCAGTGGGTCAGAGGAGTCTCCTGGTAGCAGAAAATAGCACTCAGCTAGTGGCTGGAGACCCACAGTTTCTTGTGAAGATTTTATGGGGTGAGACATCTTAGGTAGGTTGTTCATTCATTTGTTAAATCTGTAAAATAGATTATGAAGGAAATGCTCTGCTATGTATTTTATTTTTTCACTGTGAAACACATTAAATGTCTACGATTGACAGAATTCACTTAAAAATGTTCAGAAGATATTTAGAAGTCTTGCCTCATACTACATAATTCTTAAAATACCTTTATATAAAGTGCATAAAGGGTAAATATACACCAGCACACCGAGTATTGTGCAAGATATGTTAAGAGAGTTTAAAAATGAAAGAGACTTATAGTGAAATTTCACATACAATTAAAGAAAATACAGGTGTAAATACATTGGGTTCAGTAATCTAATAAGCTTTTGGAAATAATATTTACACTCTCATCTCTCATTTATTCTAAATAAAATATGCTAAAACTGTTAGTAGAAAAACTCATTTTTAAAAGGAACTGAATTGTAATCATGTAATTCTTTAAGATGTACAAGCACTTATTGTGTATGAAGCCCAAAACATTCATAAACAACAGTCTTATCCGAATTTAAGAGATCAGGTCTCAAATGGAAATATCTGGCACATATAAAGTATAAACAACATTGGATTTCTCCCATTAAGACCTTGAAGTTCAATATATTGACTCAACAGATTGCTGATCCATGTTCATGTATACTTAATTGTTCTTTGGCAACTCAGAGGGAAAACATCTAACTCTTCACAGTTTCCTTGGGGACAATCAAAAACCCTGCCACATGGGAAATCATCTTATCTTTCAAACTTAGCTTTGACCTGTATTTTCTCACCATCTTAATTTATCTTATCGCCACCATTGTCAACTTAATAAGGGACCATTATTTTATATTTTTGAGATAGCAATAGTTTTATTAAAAGATGATTTCCTGTTATATAAGTCCACATCTGTTGTAAGTAGAAGTTTCTGTAAAAATGTCATTGAGGTTTTTTAAATTTTTATCCTTAATTCAGTGTCCTAAGCAACTTGTGTTCTCAGTACTATTGTTTTATGAGTTTTATAATGAAAGTATCAAAATGAATGAAATCTGATGTGAGTCCTTCATTTGGGGATGTAAAATAACGTTGCTGTACTTCCGAACTGTGCAACTGTCACCTATTAAATATACAGATGTATATTCAAAGGAAATACTGCTGTCCCAGACTGCATAGTGAGCAAGCTGCAGCCCTGGAAATTACAGGAAAGGAGAAACACTAAATCCAATTCTTACCTGTCATGGCAAGTGTGGCAGGCTTCAGTAGGGAGCCCAGCATGTTCAGATCTGACTAGTAGGAAGGCTTGCCCATAAGTGAGTTGACACATGAAAAATGGCTGTGTAAAAATTATTGAATGAGGAAAGTAAATGTATATATCCTTGATCAATAAAAATAAGAACACATCTAAGCAATACTTAGCAGCAATAAACCATAACCATAAATGTAAACCATTTTCATTTCAGATAAATCTGGTCTCTCAAAACAAATTTATCTCTGTCTTGCCACATAAATATGTATAATCTTATACTTCATATATGAAAATGAAATAGCTACACAATAATCCTTTCCACAAAATGAATATTGGGGATTTTTTTCTGCCTTTATTATATATTTATTTTAGTGATGTTTATGCCGTTTGAAGTAATACAATCTATTTTTGCTTCAGAGTGTAACAGAGACGATGAGACATTTAGATGATCACGTGTTCTAATAATGCTGCCCGCCCCAGAACCCTGCTGCGATCTTCTAACGTATAGAGTCCTATCAGAGAGGCAGTTTTTGTTGTACAAACATGGATTGTGCTGACAAAGAGAGCTTAGTTGGGATCCTGGCTGCTCTAATTTATACAAGCTTGCCTGACTTAGCCAGCTACCTACCTTGGTAAGGCTGATGCGCATCGCTGGGGGCTGAATTGTGTCTTGAAATTCATTTGTTGAAGGCTTCATCCCCACAATTCAACTGCGTTTGCAAACGAAGTAATTACAAGGTGATTCTGTTACAATGAGGCCTAGCATTGTTTAAAAAAGAGAAAATTAGGACACAGACACACACAAGACTGTCCGGTCAGGGGAGAAGACCGCTGCCTGCGACCAAGGACAGAGACCTCGGGAGGGACAAGCCCGCCCTCCCCCCACCTCAGACCTCCAGCTGCCGGACTGTGAGAAAAGGAATTCTGCTTCAGACACCCAGTCTGCGGTACTTCTGCTGGTAGCTGAAGCCAAGTAAGACCCACATATTCTTGGAAAAATGGGAGAAATTTAAAAATATGTATGTAAGGGCTGTTCTGCTTGTTAACAGATCACTGCTGATCAGTGGCCGGCTGCCGGGGGCCCCCTCTCCACCCGCCTCCTTCTACTTCTTGGGGACCTGCCGGGGCCGCGCTCTGCAGCTGGCAGAGTCCAGTGTTGCGGGGCCACACTCAGGGCTCGACTCCGTCAATTGGGACCATTCCTAGTGGATTGCAACCAAAATCTTGTTTAGAAACAAATCTGTATTTAGAGTATTTCTTACTTTGATCATTCAACTTCACACGTGCAAAATCTACAGTTGCAAATAATCAATATACTTCAGAAAGCAGAAAATTGGAGAAAACTTATTTTAAAAATAATATAATAATGACTAATTTGATAGTATTAAACAAGACAAAATAAAAGTTTAAAAAATAATATCTCCAAATAGAAGTGAGAGGATCTTTATCGTATTAGAAAAAAAGAGAAAAGTATGAATGGTATAAATTAAATTAAAAAGTGTGCAAAAATTCTAAAGCAATCATGAATTGACCTCGATTGCTACTAATCTAAGGAGGAAAAAACATATATGTTGAAATAGACTCTCACTCTGTTGCCCCAGGCTAGAGTGCCATGGTGTCATAGCTCACAATAATCTCAAGTGATCCTCTAGCCTTAGCCTCCTGAGTAGTTGGGACTACATGGTTGGCCACCAAAAGGGGCCAGTTTTTCTATTTTTAGTAGAGACAGGTCTTGCTCTTATTCAGGCTGGTCTCAAACTCCTGAGCTCAAGCAGTCCACCTGCCTTGGCCTCCCACAGTGCTAGGATTACAGTCATGAGCCTCCTTGCCAGTCAAAAGGAGGAAAAATATTTTGAGAAAGAAGAGAAAAATTTAAAAAGTCATCAATAAAGGAAAAATGCCATGACAAGAAAAAAGAAGATAAAATAAGAAAATTTAAGAGTCACAGGATAAGATAAAGTAAACTTATTCAAACAGATCACCAGTGACTATCAGCCATTATCCACCTGAGTGGAAAATTCTGGTTCACAGCATGAGATTGTCTATCCCATATCTGAGAATAGATATAAATGCCACCACCAACGTGAGCATTAACAAGAGGTAGTTGTAGATATTTTGTGTAATTCTATTAACTTTTATTTCAGATTAATAGGGGAGTACAAATGATTAGGTTACATTGATTATGTTTCTAAGGTAAATGTCAAGTTGTAGTTGAGCCCCTCACCCAGGGGGTGCACTGTGTACCCTTACCTTGTGCATATTAGGTGAGAGTTCACCAAGGCCCCTCCCACCTCTTTTTTCCCTCCTCTTCCTCCCTCCCCCCACTTGAATCTACTCGTATTCTTCTCTCCTGTGGGTGTATAGTTATTTTTCTATTGCTTTCATATTAGTATTGAGTACACTGATACTAGGTTTTCCACTCTATTTTAACTAATTTCATTAAATCATAAGCACATAGATCATGTACACATTAATGCATTTTGGGGATACAATGTGTTGATTTCATATAGAATTAGAAACGCTTAAATCACACTGGTTAATATATACCTCATCTTGTTTACTTAATTATTATGTTAAGACATTTATATTCTATACTAATAAACATGACATGTACCCTTGCATTATGCACCATAGGTGTGATCCCACCATTTACCCTCCCTTGAACTGACCTCCCCACTCCCCTTCCATCTCCCCTCCTCTGTCCTTCATCTTAGGCCATAGCTGGGATCTATTCTTCATATGAAAGTGTGAGTGATTATAAATTTGTTTCATAATAGTGCTGAGTACATTGAATATGTTTTGTCCATTATTAAGATACTTTACTAAGTAGGGTATGTTCCAGCTCCATCCATGTAACATAAAAGAGGTAAAGTTTCCATCTTTTCTAAAGCTGCATAATATTCCATGGTATACAGAGTGCAGGAGAAACACTTAAATAAATTGGCCTGGGAGAATACTTTATGAGATAGATCCCCCCCAGGCAATTGAAGCAACACCAAAAATACATTACTGGGATCTGATCAAACTAAAATTTTCTGCACAGCCAAGAACACAGTAAGTAAAGCAAGCAGACAGCCCTCAGAATGGGAGAGGATTTTTGCAGATTATGCTTCTGACAAAGGTTTGATAACCAAAATCCATGGAGAACTCAAAATTATTAATAAGAAAAGAACAAGTAATCCCATTGCATTGTGGGCAAGGGACTTGAACAGAAGCTTCTCTGAAGAAGACAGACGCATGGCCTACAGACACATGAAAAAATGCTCATCATCTTTAATCTTCAGAGAAATGCAAATCAAAACCACTTTGAGATATCATCTAACTCCAGTAAGAGTGGCTCACATAACAAAATCCCAATACAACAGATGTTGGCATGGATGTGGAAAAAAGAGAACACTTCTTCAGTGCTGGTGGGAGTGCAAAGTAATACGTCCCTTTTGGAAAGGAGTATGGAGAATACTCAGGGATCTAAAAGTAGACCTGCCATTTGATCCTGCAATTCCTCTACTAGGTGTATATCCAAAAGATCAAAAATCACTTTATAAAAAAGATATTTGTACCAAATTGTTCATTGCAGCTCAATTCATAATAGCCAAGTCATAAAAGAAGGCCAAGTGCCCATCAACCCGTGAATGGATTAGGTTTTCTATTCTTGTGATACTTATTAAGAACAAAGAGCTTCAACTACATTCACGTAAATACAAAAGTTGTAAAGTTTCCATCATTTTTATGGCTGAATAGTGTTCATGGTATACATATACCTCTGTTTATTAATCCACTTATGGGTTGATGGACACTTGGGCTGCTTCCACACCTTGGGAATTGTGAACTGAGCTTAAATAAATATTCTAGTGCAAACTTCCTTTGATAAAATGATGGTCTTTCTTTTGGGTAGATACCTAGTAATGGGATTGCAGCTCCAAATGGAAGATCTACTTTTAGTTCTTTCAAAATTCTTCATACTTCTTTCTAAAGAGCCTGTATTAGTTTTTAGTCCCACCAGCAGTGTAAAAGTGTTCCACTCTCTCCAAATCCATGCCAGCCTGTGCAGCTGTGGAATTTTGTGATGTGGGCTATTCTCGTTGGGGTGCAGTGATATCTCAGGCTTGTTTTGATTTGCATTTCTCTGATAATCAGGGAGGCCGAGCAATTTTTCATGTGTTTATTGGCCATACATCTGTCTTCTTCAGAGATGATTCTGTTTGAGTCTTTTGCTCACTTATAAATGGGCTTGTTTGCTATTTTCTTGTTGATTAATTTGAGTTTTCTGTGTAGAATCTAGTTATCAGTTATCAGTCCCTTGTCAGATTCATAGCATGCAAATATTTCCTCCCATTCTGAAGGTTGTCTATTTGATTCAGTTGTTGTACTATTAGCTGTGCAAAAGCTTATTAACTTGATCGTGTCCCATTTATTTATTTTGGTTTTGCTGCCATGATTATGGCTGGAAAGAATCAACATTGTTAAAATGTCCATACTATTAAAGCTGTCTATAGATTCAATGCAATCTCCCCATCAAAGCACCAACATCATACTTTGAAGAACTTGAGAAAAATAGTATTTTGTTAGGTGGAGCCTGTGGCTCAAGGAGTAGGGCGTCAGCCCCATATACTAGAGGCAGTGGGTTCAAACCTGGCCATAGTAAAAAAAAAATAGCACTTTTTTTTGGAACCAGAAAACCCCCTAAATAGCCTATGAAGTTTTAAGAAATAAAAACTAATCTAGAGACATCATGTCACCAGATTTCATGTTATATTACCAGTCTACAGTGATCAAAACAGCACAGTACTTGCACAAAAATAAAGAAATAGATCTATGGAATAGAACAGAGAACTGAGAGATGAGTCCAGCCAGTTATACCATCTGATCTTTGATAAACCAAAGAAAAGCATACGCTGGGGAAAAGAATCCCTTGTTTAGCAAATGGTACTGGGAGAACTGGTCAGCCAGGTGTGGACTGTAAGTATGCAACAACCTGCACCTGTCACCACTGACAAAAATTGACTCTCATGGAGGAAAAGACTTATGTTTAAGACACAAATGATAAAACATCCTAGAAGAAAGTGTGAGAAAAACTCTTGATGCTATCAGCTTGGGAAGAGAATTTATTCCTTTGCTTACAGCTTGTATCTCTCTTGTACTGTTTATTCTAGTTGTTGCATTTTAAAAATACTTGGAATAGTTTCCCACTGCAGGCGCTGGCATCAAATGTACCATTTGTTTCATTTGGTTTTGATTTTAAGAGCTTGATTTTAAAATACATGCAGTAATAGTAATTTTTATGTATTTACATGGCTGCATGATAAATCTATGAAATGACCTTTGTTTAGGAAAGATTAACTTGTATTCTGTACTTTTCCCTAATTTGTTTTACAATTGCTCCAAACATTTTGGCTTAATCTTTTATTTTTTAGTATAAATACATATGTACAAGTTTGTACAGTTAAGTTCACAAACTCATCCTGGATAAGGTGCTCCATTCCTCACTGCAGAATATCACTATGGTCACCTTCGAAGTCTTCCCCTTAGGAAACTGTGCTCTGACTCCAGCACCTAGTCCACCATAGGATGAGTTTATAAACTTAATTGCCAGATCCCATACGACAACAGCTCTGATAGCCATTCCAGAAAAAGAATTTCAAAACTGCTCTGAAGGCTGACTAGGCACTGGCCTGGGCATCTCAAAGGGGACCTTAGAGATATTCAAAGGTATGCAGCATTTTTCCTTTTAAAAATTTTATATTAATATAGGGGTACATACAGTTAGGTCACATTGATTGCATTTGTGAGATAAAGAGGAGACTTTATGTCTTTTGTGTTTATGTGGAGGGATTTGGAGACTATCTTCCTAAGTATTGGGAGAATGTAAAAGCAAGCATCCCGTGTACTCAATGTTAATATGATGCCAGTAGATGGGTGACTACCCACCCACAGGAGAGAAAAACACATTTAAATTCAAATATGGGGGACAGCAGAGTGTGGCAAGCTCTGACCTGTCTGGCACCAGGCAGGGGTCTCTGGCATACCTCCTGGTGGAGGCCTCGAGGGCCACTGGGCTTATGTAGCAGTTTTCTAGGTGGAGCTTGTGAACTTAATTGGCAGGCCTCACATAGGCTTTACTTTAGACAAGCCACACATTTGTATTCAGTTTGCTCTAATTCTTGGAGACCAATCCAAAACTGTGTGTAGCAAAGAAATTCATGTCCTTTTAGCATTTTGGGAACTGTGGAATCATCCATTGAGTGAGCATGTTCAACAGATACTCCATTAATGGACAGGTTAGTTATTTCCCAATTCATATATGATAAGCAGCACTATAGTAATTAGAAATAAAGCTATGGGCTTTTGTGGTTTTAATGCAAGATCGAGTAGCTGTAAATGTCGTTTCTTCTCCTTCACAACATTTCTGATGCACTTGCTTTGGTTGCCCCTGTTGATTCAGCCGTTGCTGTGGTCTGAATGTGTACCCTGCAGTTCCCACCTGGAAAATCTGTCTCCAGAGGTGATGGCATTACACAGCAAATGCTCAAAGAGTGGAGGGAGCCTTAGTCACCCTTAGGCACCACCTTGGAGCAGAGAACACCCTCACAGGATACTGAACCTTCCGGAGCCTTGATCTTGGACCATCTAGCCTCCAGAACAACAAGAGAAAAGTTTCTATTATTCGTAAATTGCCTAGTCTGTGTTTTATATAGTAGCACAAATGAAGCGAGACAGTGATTATCCTATAGTTTACAACACAGGCTTTAACTTGTGCCAACTGACCTTCGAGTTGGAACAATATAAGTGATATTATTCCACTCACATGTGCGCTGTTTCCAGTACCGGTCGTTCTTTTTGTAGATCCAGGTTTGTGCTTTTTGTATTTCCCCTTCTTCCTCCAGGAGTTCCTTTCACGTTCTTTGCAGTACAGGTTTTCTAATGATCCAGTCCTACAGCTTATGGACACATGAACTAGTTCTTATTTAGCCTTGTTTTTGAAAGATACTCTGTTGCATAAAACTCTGAGGTGCTTCCCCTTCACCACACCCCTCCACATGTTGAAGACTTTGCTCCCTACCGGTTTCCACTATCTTTCTAGTTGGTGTTGTTTCTTTTTCTTTTCTTTCTTTCTTTTTTTTTTTTTTTTGAGACAGAGTCTCACTATGTTGCCCTCAGTAGAGTGCTTTGATATCATAGCTCACAGCAACTTGAAACACTTTTTGGTGTTAAGTGATTCTCTTTAGTTGGCCTTGTTTCTGATGAGAAATGTCTGTGCACATTGTGTTCTGTCTTCTCCAACCTTTGACTAATTTTAAAGTT
The DNA here is from genome assembly GCA_963575145.1 of Galago senegalensis. NCBI lineage: Eukaryota > Metazoa > Chordata > Mammalia > Primates > Galagidae > Galago > Galago senegalensis. The sequence goes on along the minus strand of CAUYTI010132044.1, from coordinate 54,411 downwards.
TTTCTCTTTAAATTTTGATTATAGTGTTTCTTTTATGCTTATTTTGCTTGAATTTCTTTGAGCTTCTGAGATCTGCGAGTTCATCATTTTAAACATTTTTTTTTCAAACAGAAATTATGCTTCAAATATTTTTTTCTATCACTACTTCTATTTGGACTCCAGTCATACATGTATTAAGCTGTTCAATGTTTTCCCACAGCTCATTGATATATATTTTTTCTTTTTAGAGAGATAGCGTCTCACTATGTTGCCCTGGGTCCATGGAATTACAGCTCACAGCAACCTCCAACTCTTGGCCTTAAGTGGTTCTCTTGCCTTAGCCCCCCAACTAGCTGGAACTACAGAAGCCCACCACAATGCTCGGCTATTTTTTTGTTGCAGTTCGGCCAGCGCCAGGTTTGAACCCGCCACCCTCAGTATTTGGGACCAGCGTCCTACTCACTGAGCCACAGGCACTGGCCTGATATGATTTTTTCGTATTTACCCCTTTTTCTCCTACAGTTTATTTTTTAACTTTAGTACATGTATTTTTTATTTTATTTTTATAGATTTAGAGGGTATATGTGTAGTCTTTTTCATGTATATTGTGAGTCATAGAGACCAGCCTTATAGTGCAAGAATCTCCGGAAGAGTTTACACTGTACTCACGAAGCATCTTTTCACCCCTCATTGCCCTCCTGCCTCTGTGTCCTGAGTCTCAGCTGTCTATTACTCTACCACGTCCCCCTGTACACATTATTCAGCTCCCATTTATAAGTGAGAACATGTAGTATTTTATATTCTGTTTCTGAGTTGTCTCACTTAATATAATGGCCTCTACATTATGTTACCTCAGAAGACATGACCTGCTTCTGTACATTGGCTGAGTAGTATTCCATGGTCTATTACCACGTTGTCATTATCCAGTCATTTACTAATGGACATCTAAGTCGATTCCATATCTTTGCTATTGTGAATAGCACTGCAGTAAACATATAAATGTAGGTATTTTTAATGTAATAATTTTTCTTTTGCATAGATAACCAACAGTGGAGATTGCTGAATTCAGTGGTAGTTCTGTTTTTAGAACTTTGAAAAATCTCCATACTGTTTTCCATAGAGGTTGCACTAATTTACATTCCCATCAAAAATGTATAAGCATTTCCTTCTATTTTCTTACCAAAATTTATTATTTTTTTACTTTTTAATAATAGTCATTCTGACTAGCTGAGATGGTATCTCACTGTGGTTTAAATTTACGTTTCTCTGATGCCTAGTGATGATGAGCATTTTTTCATATTCCTGTTAGCCATTTGTATGTTTCCTTTTGTGAAATGAATGTTCATGACCTTTGCTCACTTTTTATAAATTTATTTGTTTTTATTTTATTAGTGTTGGATTGTCTCAGTTCCTTTAGCTTCTGAATGTTATACATGGTATTTTTGTTGGCTACAGACTTCATAAACATTTTATCTAATTCTGTAGACTGTGCCCTGTGTTATTACTTTTCCTATGCAGAAACCTTTTAAATTTAATTAAGCACCATTTGTCTATTTGTGTGTTTGTGTGTTGCATTTGTTTCTGAGGGCTTAATCATAAATTATTTTTCTAGGCTAATTATGAGAAGAGTTTTTCTTAAGTTTTCTACTAGAGTCTTTAACCCATCTTAAGTTTTTAATCTGATGAGAGATGAAGGCCAGTTACATCAACTTGCAGTGTAATTTGAAGTCAGGTAGTGCAAAATGCCTTCAGCATTGCTCTTTTTGTTTTTGGATTGCTTTGTCTATTCAGGCTTTTTTTTAGTTCCATACGAATTTTAAGATTATTTTTTCTATTTTCTTATTATTAAGTCTTTTGTATATAGATCATAAATACATTTATGCCATTATATGATTCAATGTGATGATTATTTGTACAAATTGGAATGTTTACATTCTACTAAACATCATAGTCTTCACCACTTTACCCTATTATAGGATTAAGACTTTTATGCTCTGCACCAGATAGATCTAACTTGTACTTGCAATATGTTCCATAGGTGCGATCCCCCCACTAACCCTCCATCTATCGACACCCTCCTTCCCTTCCCCTCTCCCTCCCCTTCCTGTCATCTTAGGCTATAGTTGAGATTCATTTTTCATATGCAAGTGTGAATGATTATAAATTGATTTCACAGTATATTGGATTTTTTTTTTCCATTCCTGAGATACTTTACTAAGAAGACTATAATCTGTGAAAAATAACATTGCTGTTGTGAAAGGCACTGTGTGGAGCCTGTTGATTGCTTTGGGCAGCATTGCATTCTTATTGAAATTGATCTTCTGGTCCATGAACATGAGATGTCTTTCTGTTTGTGATATCTAAAATTTATTCCATTAGCATATTACAATTTTTTTTCCTTGTAGAGCTCATTCACTGCCTAGTTAAATATATTCTCAGGTATTGTTTTTGAAGCTATTTTGAATGTAATTGTCTTCTTGAGGTGATTCTCAAATTTATCAGTATTGGTATACAGAAATTATACTCATTTTTATATAGTGATATTTCATCCTGAAACTTTTTAACTTTATTTACGAAATCTACTAGCTTTGTCAGTGTATATATGGTTTTCTAGCCATGGGATCCATGGGATTATATTGTTCGTGAAGAGAGATAATCTGACTATATATTTTCCAAATTGGATGCCTTTTTTTTCTTTTTCTTGCTTGATTGCTCCGGCTAGGACTATGTTGAATGGAAATGTGAAAATGGGCATCCTAATCTTGTTCCAATTTTTAAGGGGAATGTGTTCAATTTTTTTCCCATTCAGTGTAATGTTGGCTGTGTTTTCTCATATGTGGCTTTTATCATTTTGAAGCATGTGCCTTTCACACCCAGTTTTTGGAAGGTTCTCATGAAGGCGTGCATAATTTTATCAACTACTTTCTCTTCATCTATTAAGATAGTCACATGCTTTTTGTTTTAAATTATGTTAAAGTGGCAGATCATAATTATTGAATTGTGTAGGTTGAACCATCTTCACATTCCTTGAATAAAACCTACTTGATTACAGCATATTGTTTTTTTTTATGTGCTGTTCGATTCTTTAAGTATTTTCTTGAGGGTATTTTCTTCCATGTTCACCAGAGATATTTGGCTGAAGTATCATTTTATGGTTGTGTCTTTGTCTGGCTTTGGTATCAGGGTAATACAGCTTCCACAAATGAATTGGGGAGTATTCTCTCCCCTTGATTTTTTGGGACCAGTTCTGGTGGGACTGGTGTGAATTTTTCTTTATTTGTCTGGTAAATAGGGCTTTGAATCCTTCTGATGCTGGGTTTCTCTTTGTTAGGAGTTAGTTTTGTTTGTTTGTTAGTTTTGTTTGTTTTTATCTTAGTTTTCAATTACTGTCCCAATCTCACTGCTCATTATTTGTTTACTCAGAATTTCTACTTCTTCCTGCTTCAATCTTGGGAGGTTGTTTGTTTCTAGGAAATTTACCCATTTCCTCTGGGTTTTCCAATGTGTGAATGTGAGTTGTTCACAATAGCCTCTTAGTGTCTTTTGTGTTTCTGTGGTGGTAGTTGTTATGTCTCCTTTCTCATTTCTGACTGTGTTTCTTTGAATCTTCTTCCTTTTCCCCACTTTTGTTATTCTAGCAAGTGGGAATTGATTTTGTCTTTTCAAAGAATCAACTTTTCATTCCTTTATCCTTTGTATTGTGCCTTAGTCTCAATTTCATTCAGTTCTGTCCAGATATTTATTTGTTATGATTTTTTTCTGTTCTTTCTACATTACCATTTGTTCTTGTTTTTCTTGTTCCTTAAAATGAAAGTGAGATTGTACATTTTTGATTTTTTTCTTCTTTTTTATGTAGGAATTAAATGCTCCAAACTTCCCTCTTTGTATTACTTTTTCTGTATCCCAGAGGGTTTTTTGTATGTTGTATCTCACTTTTCCATCTTAATTGAGAAGTAAGTTGTTTAATTCTATTTTATATTGTATTCAGAAGCAGGATGTTTAATTCTATTTGTATAATTTTGAGAATTCCTCTTAGAACTGTTTCTTAGTTTTAGTTCACTGTGGTCTGAGAAGATATTTTATATGATTTCATTGTTTTAGTATTTTTTAAGACTTTTTTTGTGGTCTAACAAATGGTTTATCTTGAAAAATGTTTCATGTGCTGATAAGAAGAAAGTTTATTCTGTAGTTGTTGGGTAGAATGTTCCATTAATGTCTGTTAGGTTCATTTGGTCTAAAGTCCAATTTAAGTCCACTGTTTCTTTGTTGATTTTCTATCGGGATAATCTCCCTTGTGGTGTAAATATAGTTTTGAATTCCACCAGTATTACTGTCTTTTTATAGGTCTACTGATATTTGTTTTATTGATCTGTGTGCTCTGATGTTTGATGTATTTACAGTACAGCCTCTGTAAGTTGACCACGCAGGGAGTGTAGGAAACTGGTCAACATATGGAGATGGTCAACATAAGGAACTAGACCTATTGTACTCATACACACTGTGGTGCATATCTGCTCTTTGAAAATTAGTTCAACTTAAGGTGGTCAGTGTAAAGAGGTGGCCACCTATGGAGGTTCTACTGTATGTATATTATAGAATTATTGTTATCTTTTTGTTTAATTAACAACTTTATCATTATGCAGTGACCTCCTTTGCTTTTGTTACTGTTATTGGTTTAAAGTCTGTTTTATTTGGTAGAAATATAGCAATTACTGCTCACGTCAGTGTCATTTGTATGGAATACCTTTTTCCATCCCTTTTCTAAGTCTTTAAGTATCTTTAGCAGTGCAGTGGGTTCCTTGTAAACAGCATATATTCAACCTTTTAAAAAACTTTTGTCAATCTAAATCTCTTCAGTGATGCATTTAATCCATCTACATTCAAAGTTAATATTGATACATATAGTTGTGAGTTTTATAATTTCACACGTTCCTATAATGGCATTAAATTTTGTTTTCATGTTTAGAACACCCTCTACTTGTAAGGACCTTCCCTAGTGATAAATTTCAACAGCATTTGGTTGTCTCAGAAAGACTTCTCTTTAAGATTATTCTAGCAGGATATAAAATTTACTGTTTAAAGTTTCATTCTTTCAGAATTTTGAAACTTGGACCTTAATCTCTTTTGGCTTATAAGATTTCTGATAAAAAATCTTCTGTTAGTCTGAGGGAGTTTCCTTTATAGGTGACTAGATGCTTTTCTCTTGTTGGTTTTAGGATTGTTGTTTCCTTGGGTTTAGATAATTTGATGACTTTGTGTCTTGATGAAGTCTTTTTTGCAGTATATTTTCCTAGAGTTCTCTGAGTTTCTTCAATCCTGTTTGCTGAATCTCTGGGAAGTCTTGTGAAGTTTCCTTAATTCTCTTTTAACCCTTTCTGATCCTACGTTGAAACCCATCTGGCATAATAATTTTCCAGTTCCAACTCTACTGTTGGAAGACTTCTAAGGTTTTTTTTGTTTGTTTGTTTTTGGTGCTTCCCATTCTCACCCCCAGGAAGGTGAATGACAATGCTGAGTATAGCTGAGTATATTCTTTGGCCCTCAAAAACAGCTGATCACTGGTTATAGAAAGAAACAGCCTTTCCAATTTGAAAAACCAATAGTTATTTTAGAATACACAAAGTTTATTGGAAGAATGGATGGAGCTGTTCATTACTGTGGACATTCTGACTTATAGGAAGGTGCTACAAATGGTGTAAATAATATTCTTCTGGCTGAGGAAAGTTGCAGTTGTGAACAGCTATATCCTCTACTCATTAGATAATAAGGAGAGTGGAGAAAAACCGCCTTTGTCATAGGAAAAATCTCATCACTCAGCTTGTCAGCAAAGTGAGGAACATAAATTCAAGAAAGAGGGGAAGACCATCATCTTCTGATATCAAGGAAAGGCTAAATGAAAAGGTGCATTTCATAATGCAAAATGAAAACAAAACAACACAAGATTGCATGGTTTGCAGCAGAAGAAATGAGAAAGATGGAAGGAGAGAAACCATTTTCTACTGTGAGACTTGCAAGAGGAAGCTTGAACTTCATCCTGGAGATTCCTTCAAGAATTATCACACTCAAAAACGTATAAATAAAAATTTTATGTAAACTGAAATAGATAATAAAACCATTGGGTGAATTCACATTTATGTTTTTCCATTTTAAAACTGTAGGATGATGGCTCAGTGGCTGTGGCTCAAGTGCCTAAGGCGCCAGCCACATACACCTAAGGTGGCGGATTGAATCCAGCCCTAGGCCTGCCAAACAACAATGATGGCTAAAATCAAAAAATAAAAAAAATAGCCAGGCATTGTGGTGGGCGCCTGTGGTCCCAGCAACTTGGGAGGCAGAGGCAGGAGACTCGTTTGAGCCCAGGAGTTGGTTGCTGTGAGCTATGCCATGGCACTCTACCCAGGGGGATAGATTGAGGGTCTGTCTCAAAAAAAAAAAAAAAACCTGTAGGATGATTATAAGTAATCTACCATCCTCTTTCTTGCCCAAAATAAATGAGAGCTGGGGACTATGCAGATTGCAGAAAAATTAGATCAAAAAGGGTTAAATACTTTTTCTAAACTTTTTGCTTTTTCTTCTCCACAGTGAAAACCCATAGCTCATATGTTTGGATCCTTTATGTAATCGTATAGTTCTCCAAGTCTTTGCTCATTTTCTGAAACTCTGTATTTTTTTATGACAGGATTCATTAATCTATCTTCAAGTTCTGAGAGTCTTTTTTTGTGCTTGGTGTAGTCTCTTCCTTTAGCTTTCAAGTGTATGTTGTTATTCTTTCAATGAAGTTTTCACTTCCAGAGGTACTATTAGGTTTTTCTTTAAAACATATATCTACTTGGTAAATTTCTCATTCATGTCACAAATTGATTATCTGATTTTCTTTATTGGTTTTCACATTGCTCTTAGATCTCATTAAGCCTCTTTACAATCCATATTCTGAGTTCTTTATTTAGCATCTCAGAATTTTCATTTTGGTTAGAATCCACTGCTAGGGAGTGCTTTGGGAGTACTGTAACACTTGACTTTCATACTGCCAGAATTGTTACATGGGTTCCTTATTATTGGAAGAAACTATCTCTTTTTATTACTTTTGATTGTATTTTTATTTGGATGGGACACTTTTTGCCTTGAGAATGAAACTATAATGTGTGTTGCATATTTGGCTTTGCTTCTGCATGCTTTCAGTGGCAAAGACTCTGCATACATTTCTTGATTGTAGACACCCTAAATGTGGTGGCCTTCACAAATGCTGCTTGTAGTGGTGAAGTATTGGGTGTGTGAGTAGACTTGCAGCTTCCTAAGAGGACAACAGAGTTCTCAAGGAGCTTATCTCATTCCTAGTGCTATGCACTTCATGTCAGCAGATTTTGTATTCAGTCATGAGGGTTGACCATTCAGGCAGAAGGTGGCACTTCCAGGTAAGAGCTTGTTGAGGTTTAGTCTTTGTTTTTTTTTTTTTTTAGTTTGTTTGTTTGTTTTGTTTTTGGCAGGGGCTGGCTTTGAACCCACCACCTCCAGCATATGGGGCCAGCACCCTACTCCTTTGAGCCACATGGGTGGTGCCCCAGGTTTAGTCTTTGTTTACTGGGTGAGGCTATCAGTTGCTCCTAGCAATAGGCTGGTCAATGGAATGTACAGTGGGCTGAGCTCCCTGCTCAGTCCTGGAGTGGAGGTGGGTAAGATTAGACAGAGCTGTACTGGGCAAACCTCTGTGCAGTTTCCCCAGTGGCCAGTGTAAGTACCAGTCCCATACTGGGTTGACAGGAGAGGTCCTGGTGGAATCTGGTCAGGTCTCTGCAGAGGCTGCAGCAGACTTGCCCAGTGCCTCAGCAGACAGGAATATGATTCATTCCACTGTCATGCCCCAATCCTGGTGCTCATGAAATCAAGTCCGTCAGGGGCTGCTATCTGTCTCTAGGTTATAATGTACATGAGAGTAATAAAAGGAACTTGGCCCATGGCTCATTGCTAAAATAGCTACAGTACATATGTTCCTCCCTCAGCCAAAGCTTCCTGGCTCTCCTGCTTTAGTGGTGTTGCCACTCTGTGCAAAAGAGTAGGTCCTCCCATTTTGGGCAAGCACAGGCCCAGTGGCTGCACTGCTCATGGGGACTCAGTGGTCCCTGTCAATCCCCAAAAGCCTGTCATCTGGTGCCCTATGTTAGAGCTCACTGGGACAGTGAACGCATTGTAACAGTGGGCAGAGGGGGAGAAGCCCCCCTCCACATCATGGCCTGAGCACTGATATAGCGCAGCTGGTGGGATGGATCTTTACTCGTCTCTACAGAGACAGGGGCAGCTTCTGCATCTGTGTTGGAAGCTGTGTCACTGCTCCCCACCCAGAAGTGAAGAACTCACACTCAGGACAGTACACCCTCTGGTTTCCTTTGTCCCAAGGGCCCCTCTGTTTGGCTGCACTGGCAGCAGCCTTGGCCACAGAACAGGCTGCAAACTCTGGGACTGGCCCTCAGAGAGGCCTGTGGCCACAGCCGCTCAGGACCTAGCTGCCATGGGAGCCCACGTGAGCCCCTCTCTGGAGTAGAGACTGTCTCTGGATGATATCTGGGCAGATTCCTGTGTCAGTCCAGATGCCTACAAGGGTGGAGAGGTTCTCCCATAACCAGAATTGTAAAAGTCCGTGGTTGGCATGTGGAGCTCTGGGGGTGTCTCACTCACTCGTCCCCAGGTCTAGAGCCTTTCCCATACCCAGCTGAGCCAGGCCTAGCAAAGTGCCTTCCTTCCCCTTTGCTTTCTGCGGCCTGTCTGGGAGTCCATGTTTTAACTATCTGCCTGTTATTCTGACTCCTCTCCATGGAGGAGGCACATCCTCTCTGAATCCTGTAATCCATGGTATTGTTTGATCCCTAAAATCTCCCAGTGTGGTCTTTTTTATAACTTTCTATTTCTGGTTAGGATGCCAAATATTTGTCTTCTTGAAGGTGTGGATCAAATTATAACTATTTTAAAGCCATATGCTGTTACTTCTATCATTCTGTCATTCTGGATCTGTTTCTATTAATTCAGTTTTCTCCTAATTGTGGGTCACATTTTAGGCCTTTGTTACATGACTTTATTTTTTTGTCAGTTGCCAAAGACATGAATTTGACACTACTGGGAACTTTTAGGAAGGACAAAGGTTACCTTTTGTCTAGGGCTAATTCTAGATCAATGCAGGGGCAAGGTGCTCCTGAGCACCTGAGTGTGCTTAGTTCCAAATCTTTCCAAGCTGGTGAGAAAGTAGCAGCAATTTTGTGTGAGTTCTAGGATGTGTTCACCCTGCCCTCTGTGAGTGCTTCTTTCTGGATCTGGTCTGTGCATTAATCTGTCCCATGTTCAAGACTCACCCAGGACCTTCTGCAGAACTCTGGGATTCAGTCACCCTGCAGTTCCCAGCTCTCTGGTACTGTCCCCCATGAAATGCAGCTGCATAGGCTCTCCTGGTCTGTGTTCTATCCTTCCAGTTCGGGGAGAAGACCAGTTTCTGTGTCAGCGTCCCCTTATAGGTCTGTGGCCAGAAAACTCTCTCCTGAACAATAAACAGGTAAATTACAGAGCTTTATTTGCCCCATCTCAAAGATTACTGTCTTGTGTTGCTGAATGCCCAACGTCTGACATTATTTCCATTTTTATGTCTTTTCTCTATATGTTTACTTAGTTCACCCAGGATACATTTACTGAAGATTAACTCTCAATTAGCAGATTATTTTTTTCCATACTGTAAGGTTGTTAATACATTTATTCTTACTTCAACTTTTCTTTTGAGATGTTAGCTAATAATATTATTGCCAACTCATTTTGATTATAAGTAAGTTTCAATATTATTCTCATTGTTTGATTTTTCAGCAGTTTGAGTTTGTGTTCCAAATTAAGTTTTCTTCATCTTTACACTGTTCTAAGGTCGCCTGTTTTCTGGAAATTTGGTATTTTTCAGATGTTTTGGAACATCCTAAGCATTGCTTTTTTTTTTCTGAAATGTTTATATTTGTGTGATACTTCAAATTTATTTACTTAACATAGTTCACTGTACTTTTTAGTACTTTTTACTTAACATAGTTCACTGTACATTTTTATTATCAACTAAAGCAGTTGGCTTCTTTGTTTCTGCAGGTTTAATTGTTCTGGTTAATCTCACCATAAGTATTCCTATATCCCCCTTATCAATATTTAAAAAGACAAACTTAAGCCATATTAACTTTCTGTTTTATATTTATTTAATCTCTCATTTTTTATTATATGTATTTATTAGTCTATTATTTGTTTACTTACTTATTACTGGCAGGATAAACCAGGTATTCTTTTACATTTATTATTTAAGGGTTTCTATTGTATTTTTCTACTTAATGAGATGTGTGTGTAGGTAATCAAGTTTTTTTTCAAAGCTCATTTTTAATTCACTTTTATCCAGGTCATTGGATATATTCAACAATAAATAAAAGGGAGCAGGGGCTGAGGAAAGTAGACTCTTGGTACTTATCCAAATGTATCCAAATCAGGGCTCTGCTGAAGAACAGAGAGAGACAATTGGGAACAGAAAGCAAATTATAAAACACCGGCAACCACACACACAGGTGTGCAAAGAAGTGCTCAAGGAGCATTGGCTTCCATGGGAATCAGCGAGGTACTAAAGTGATTGTGCAGGAGGAAGGGATGAATCAGCCATTACCTAGCAGGAAGGGGTCCCTGATGCAGGCTAGGGTCAATCAAAGCCGACATCCCAACTCAGGACTGGCAACCAATGGCAGTTTGAGCAAAACTAGGGTGTTTATATTGTATGGAGGTGAGATTTTCCAGCAAAGCTTCATCCACAATCTTGAAAAAGTGTAGTCATAACACAGGTGTCTGTCTGTCCCCAGTACAAGTCACCTGATGGGCTCTGGCAAGGAGAATAGGGGCGTGAAACAGGCTGGGATGGTCAAGTTTTTAATAAACTATCTTTCAGAATAGCTTTAGATTTACAGAATATATTCTCCCCCACCCCTACGGAATTGTAGTTCATTTTGTTTAAATTGTAGTTGTTTTTCTTTATTTTTTCTCCATTTTTATTTTTTATTTTTTATTAAATCATAGCAGTGTACATTAATACTACCATGGGGTGCAGTGTACTGTTTCTGTATACAGTTTGAATTGCTTACATTCAACTGTTTAACATCGCCTTCATGTCTTTTTCTTAGTTATTGTGTTAAGACATTTATAGTCCACATTTAGATTCACATGTACCCTTATAGGATGAACCATAGATGTGATCCTTTCAATCACCCTCCCCTCCCTCTCTCCATATTCCTGGGCTAAATTGGGTTATAGCTTTCATAGGAGTAGGGCTAAGTACATTGGATACTTTTTCTTTCATTTTTGGGATACTTTGCTAAGAAGAATATTTTCCAGCTCCATCCATGTAAACATGAAGGAGGTAAAGTCTCCATCTTTCTTAATGGCTGCATAGTATTCCATGGTGTACATACACCACAATTTGTTGATCCATTCGTGGAACAATGGGCTCTTGGGATTCTTCCATGGCCTAGCAATTATGAATTGGGCTGCAATGAACATTCTGATACAAATATCTTTGTTGTAGTGTGATTTTTGGTCTTCTGAATATATACCTAATAGAAGAATTATAGGATCAAAAGGCAGGTCTATTTCTAGTTCTTTAAGTGCTCTCCAGATATCCTTCCAAAAGGAACGTATTAGTTTGTCATCCCCTCAGCAGTGTAGAAGTGTTCCCTTTTCTCCACAACCACACCAGCATTTGTGATTTGGGGATTTTGTGATATGGGCTAATCTTCCTAGTGTTGGATGATATCTCAAAGTGGTTTTGATTTGCATTTCTCTGATGATTAGGGATGGTGAGCATTTTTTCATATGTTTGTAGGCCATGTGCCTGTCTTCTTCAGAGAAGTTTCTCTCCAAGTCCCTTGCCCACCCTGTGAGGGAATCACGTGTTCTCTTCTTGCTAATGCACTTGAGTTCTCTGTGGATTCTGGTATTAAACCTTTGTCAGAGACATAACCAACCAAATATCTTCTCCCATTCTGAGGGCTGTCTACTTGCTTTACTTACTGCACTTTTGGCTCTGTAGAAGTTTTTTAATTTGATGAGGTCTCAGTAGTGTATTTTGATGTTGCTTCAACTGCCCAGGGGATCCTCTCCTCTCCTTGAGCATGTAGTGTGTAGGCTTATATGTGTCTTTATAGGTGAAGTGGGTTTCTTGTAGACAGCATATAGTTGGGTCTTATTTCTTTATCCATTCAGCTACTCTATGACCAGTGATTGAAAGTTTAGTCCATTCACATTCAATACTGTTACTGATAGGTAAGGAGTAAATGCCCTGTTTTTATTTGATTTCTGGTTGTTTTATGGTCCTCTCTCTCTCTTTCTCCTATCTTCCTTTGTGTAAAGGTTATTATCTCTGGTCAAGTTTCTTTTCTTTTCTTTTTTTTTACATATGAATATCTACTTTTTCCTCTATCATTTGTTGAAAAGATTATCCTTTCTCCACCTAATTGTTTTTGCACCTTTGTCAAAAATTAATTGTATATATTTTTGTAGTTTTTCCATTCGGGACTATAATATGTCTCTTAAAATCTCCTCCCCACTCCCTGTCACCTACATTTGTATTGCTTCATCTTGTCTTCATTTGGTTAACTTAATTCTAAGAATTTTAGCAATAAAAGGACTTCCACTGTATCTTTATAGTCATCTCAAAAGAATCAAGAAAATTCCCCTAATGGCATTGTTTTCTTATATGGGAGCAGAGACAGACATGCCCCTACCTATAAAGCCTCTCATAAAACCAGCTTGTCGTACCCTTCTTCCAGACAGCATAATTTGAAATAGGAAATATGCTGTCCCTCTCCAGATCCCACCTTGATCTCCTCTCCCCTCACCCCATACAAATACCTTCACAGAAGTTGTTTTACATACAGATTATTTTATGTAAATAGATTCCTGTGAGTCTCTGACTCTGATAAATCTGAGTTCCAGTAGAAGCACAACTTAGCCTCAAATGGAGACCTTCATTCTACATTCAGAATATGTCTCTGTTTCCAAAATGTCACCAGCAATGAGATGACTGGAACCCAGACCAAAGTAATGAGAGCAGGGGTAGGAAGTAAACATTGTTACAAAGAACAAATTGGAGCTTTGTTCCAGATTTAATGTAGATCACAGGGAAGAAGAGAGGGATGCCATTGTTATCATTCTGAGTGCCAAAACCATGAGGTAATTCATAACAATACAGAGTATGCGTGAGTGCAGTTGTAAACATACTGAGTTTGTGATGGCTTTCAGTGGAAATACTCAGCAGAAAGTTGGAAATATGGGTGTGAACTTTTTAGAATATAAAATAGGGAGCTATCAATATAAGGGGAAAAAGTTAAGCTATGAGAATGAAAAATATCTCTGAGAGAGATTATAGACAGAGAGAAAAGCAAAAGGCTGAGGATTGAGCCTTGAAATTAATGAGTAGTTTTCAACTGGTTGACTAAAAGCCAGGCAGGACAAGGTGTAAATATAAATAAAAAGAGTTACTTGAGAGGGGCCAAAGAGAGTGAGTCTCACTGCAAAACCGAGTCACTGAGTAGACAGCTAGAAGCTGGAGGAGAAGCTGGCAGAAGAAAGGCAGCAGCCATGGCCAAGCTCTTTGGAGAAGTGAGCAGGTGTCCTGTGTACCTGGCCTATCTGGAGAACCCCATGTTCCTGCCCTATAGATATATCTACTACTGCGCTAAGTGCATCGACTCCCTGCAGATAGCCCCAGAGGGGTTCAAGTGCCTAGACTGCAAAGTGGTCACTAAGAGGAAGGAAGCAAAGGCAAATGCACAGCTGAGGAAGCTGGTTTCCACCATCAAGGACCTGGAGCCTCACCTGACATCCGCTGTGCAGATGAGCCCAAGGCTTCTCAGCTTCCAAGTGGACATAACCCATGAACACCTCCTTATCTCTGATCACCTGAAGGGTATGCTGTACAGGCAGATCAGATAGGAGTGGGCAGAGTGTGCCCAGAGGTTCAGCCATGCCCTCTGTGTCCTGGGCTCCCTCCATTTCTCCTCTGGCTGCCATTACTGGGAGGTGGAGGAGGAGGCAGGTGAAGAATGGGATGTGGGCATCTGCAGAGAGTCTGTGCACCACAGAGGGAGGGTGTTAACATTCGCTGCACACAGATTCTGAACACTGAGCTTGAGGGACAAGCATTACCTCTCAGCCAACACCAAACCCCTGACTGCCCTCAGCAGTCACCCCTGGTGAGCCCTAGCTACACCGAGTGGGCATTTTCCTGGATTTGGATTTGGGAAACATTAGTTTGGGGGATATTAGGGATAGATCTTACATCTTCACATTTGCCAGAATCTCTGCTTCTGAGCCCTTATATCCATCTTCTCCCCAAGCCCAAGCTGTGGTGACCAAGTCATCCTGAGCATCAGCCCTGCAATGATGCCGACTCCATGATAGACCATTAGTCTGTCATTCCATTAGACATCCTATAGTGTTCATAACCCATTAGGCCAGTGTATTCCCTCCTTTCTCTCCACCCCCCTGCTTGATTTCCACTGAGTTCTTTCTCCCCCTGTGCACATTTGGGCTCATCAGTTATTTCCAGTTTTAAAGGGAGAACGTGGGTGTTTGTTCGTTCATTATTGAGATACTTCATTTAGGAGAATGGTCTCCACTTCCATCCAAAGTATTGCAGAAGGTGTTGTTCATAATTCAGTAATTCTGAACAGGGGTTCCTGCTTCCCCTCAAGGTCTAATCAATACAATATCACCAATGTGTTAAGACAATGTGATGTCTTATAAGAGGGGAGCTTGGTCAAAGTCTGGACTAATGAATGGTTGGAATGGAGAGAAAAGACAAATATTCAAGATGGTGGGTTTGATCTTCACACATTATTTGAATATATAAAGTTACCACATCTGCCCTTAAATGATGTAAACCTCTTGTGCATTATTAAAATATTTCAAGAAAGGAAAAAAAGAGAAATAAAAGGGCCAAAGAGTTTTCCTTTGCTGTAAGCATTAAACTAAATTCTTTTTAACATAAGTTTTTACTTGTTTTGTTTGCTATTTTTTGTTTTGTTTTCTGTATTTGCCCTGCTGACTGATGCTCAGTAGCGTCACTATCTCCCTTGTTCTGTTTTATCTTCTTGAATAAGAAAGAAAATATTTTCTACCACCTGTGGGGTAGGAATGACAGAAAACTGGAATTTTACATCATCACCACAATATGATGTCCTGTAATAACAATTTTCCAATTTTATCCTCTCAAAAAAGAAAGACTCCTTGCCTTCAGTAGTTAAAATGCTACCAGATATCTTCTGGTTAATTTGCCTCCACAAATAATTGTTCTTTCCAAAACGATCTAATAGATTCTTCATATGTTCAGCAATTACTCAGAATATACAAAAGTAAGGTTTTCAAATCAAGCTTTTAGTTTTCCAATAGAAATTAATATACCCACTCGGAAAAATTATGGTAATATATTAATAGAAAATATGTAAGGTAGACAATAGGAAGGACACAAAACCCAACTAACTAAACATTATAGTAAACACATTTCCTATACTCTCTCTCTCTCTCTCTCTTTTTTTTTTTACAATATTGAGATAATATTTAACATAAAAGGTCACCTTTTCTTTTTTCCCTTAATAAATTAAAATATTTTTAGAGTAGTACAGACCCTTCATAAGTATATTTAAAACATGCAAAATATTCTATCATGTGCATACCCAATATGTATTTAGTTATTAGCCAATGTATGCCATTTGAATTACTATCCAATTTTTTCTTTTTCTTTTTCTTTCTTTTTTAAACAAAATCTCACTTGTTGCCTTGGGTAGACTGCTATGGCATCATAACTCACAGCAACCTCAAACCTTTGGACTTTAGAGATCCTATTGCTTCAGCCTCTCTAGTACCTGGGACTACAGGCACCACCACAATGTCTGGCTTTTTTTTTTTTTTTTTGAGACAGGATCTCGTTTTTTGCTCAGGCTTGTCTCAAATTCAGCAATCTACCCACCTCAGCACTCCCCTCCCCACCCCACCGAGTACTAAGAATACAGGCAGGAGCCACTGCACCCGGCCCTGTAATTTTTCTTCAGTACAAAAAAAAATTGTAAATAGTTGCATTTGTAATAGTTTGTAACTTTTAAAATAATCCATTTTTACTCCTTCTCACCTGAAACAGACTTAATATGAACATCAGTTTCAGTTAATGCAAAAAGGTGATGTTTCATTGCATGCGAAATTCCCAATAGTGCACAAAAATGATCCAAAGACCTTCTTTTGAGCAAGGAATACAAGCCTAGAATTAATTGTTTTCCTTCAATTTATTAACCTCAAGTCTCTCTTCTTATAACTGTATTTCTTTGCCCTGAAAAAATTATCCTGCTTACTTTCAGTCATTTTCTATCACAAAGTCCACTGGGTTTTGATTCTTTACAGATATCCAGCACAATGATGAAAAAAGAACATGTATCTTTACTATGTTCAAATATCCAGAGCAACGAGCCTGTCGCTGTAAAGTATTATCTTAAGGCCTTTCTGATGTTTTCTCCTAGGACTTGATTCTAATGAAATGTGCACATGGGGCTGGGGTACATGGAGCACCAGACAGAGAGTTATTATTGCAGGTTAAAAATCTGTTGCCCAACAGTTTGTAAATTTTTTTTCAACATGACAATTTTAAAAATGTAGTCTAAGTATAAAATGATCTCAGAATAAAGCTATTGGTCATTTTTTCTATGAACAAGTCCTCCTGCTTCTATTCTTCTTTTGCCTCATTTTCCTTCCTTACTCCCAAGTTATGAAGCAGATCGACAGGTTGGTCCTTCTGGAGAATCACTGGCCATGAGACACAGGAATTACCTAGTACAAAGGCCTCATTTTTGAAGCAAGGGGACTGGGTCGTACACACTGTAAAGAAAGCTGTCACACATCATGCTGCTAGCTAGCCTGTGAGTTATTTGACACTAGCTTGTTTTCCAAAATACTATGCTACATCATAAAGATGGATAATTAAAAAGTTGGCTGAAAATGTATTTCCCTGGGAAGGTAAATCATTCAGTGGGAAAAATTGAGATGACTGTAGGCTTTAATTTAAAAATTGTTTTGAAACTGCAAATGTAAAGGCATGAACAAGACAGAGAAAGGGCAAGACCATTAAGTCTGACTCATGATTCATGGACCCCATTCAGCCATGGTAATCTTTTCTTCAGTGAGGGATGGCAAAAGAGATCTTAAATCCTGTCTTACCAAATGGCCACAGTTGAGACCATTTTAATTATCATGAATATTTTAATAACTTTATCATCTCCAGCAATCTTCCTGTGTGGCAAACGTACAAGGGTTATGTGCTGAGGCCTCTTTGTCGAGCCATAGGAAAAACCTTGTATATACTCTTCCCGGGATAAAACTTCCAGTATATATCGAGAACCAATGGATCCCTTAAGTGATTCTTCCCTAAACTAAGATCTTCTCCAAGGTGCTTCTTCTCTCCATCCCTATTTATATAAATAGCTAGGAGTTTAAAATGATAATTTGTCATACTAAAGAAAATTTTAAGAAAGCAAAACAAAGGGAAAATGTTAGGCTCTGCTTTTTTGAGCACCCAACTGCACAGTCAATAAATGTTTCAAAACCAGATCTCTCAGTGTCTCCAGGTGTGTTTAAGTGCCAAATATCATGTTTTGCACAAACGAGCTTACCATTAAATATCTATAGATGGAGAGAACTATCCATAGGAAAGAGGAGAATAGGAAGGAGAAAGTATTTGAATTATAGACAAAGAAGGGAAAAGAACTAACATAACTCATAGCTTATGTGCGATACCTTTGATTTATAGTTTTATTTTATTCTACAAATAAAAAAGAAATTTTATTTATACTTAGCTGATGAGGGAAGTGAAGCTCAAAGTTCATATGTATTTCAGGAACCACGAAGAAAGAGATTCAAAATGCTATCCTTACGACTTTCCCTGTCTTCACTACCATGTTTTCCATGGATTATTGTAATCACTTCCCAAGAGATCTCCTTGTTTCCACTCTCACTCTCCTCAAAATAGTCACTACTTAGCAACCAGAGCCTTTTAAAAATATAAATCACATCACATCCTGCCCCCCTCTTGAGTCATTCTGGTGGCTTCCCTTTGCATTTAGAATGAAATGTCAATATTTTCCCAAGTCTACAAAATCCTACTTGGTCTCCGTCTCCAACTTCACACTCTATCACTCTCACTCTTGCTTACTACCCTCTAGCCACTCTATATTCCTCTGTTGCAAGGATACAATGGCTAAACTCAGCTTTAGCCTTTCAACTTGCTATTCTCCCTACTGGCAATGCTTTTCCCTCTACATCAGGAGATGGCAAACTATGGCTGTAGGAAAAATCTGACTCCCCACCCCACCTGTTTTATTGGTACCTAGTCATAACTATACATTTATGTATTATCTATGGCCTTGCCTAGATTCTGGCCTGGCTCGCTCTATCTCATCACTCCGATAAGGTTTCCATTTTACTTAATACTTCCAAAGAGAAATCTTCTCTGGCCACAAATCATATCATCCTCCTATATTATTATCCTTATAAGACTTATGTATTAATTTGTTATCTAACTCTACTCCCTAGAATAAGTGTTCCATGAGAGCAATAACATTCTAAGTATTATTTATAGCATTTGTTGCTTAATAACATAGAATAACCTCTTTATAAATAATTTTAGTAAATGAATACATCATGAAACAGTTAGTTTTTATTACCCCCAAAATTCAAGATTTTCCACCATCACATGGCTCTTTCTAATAACAAAAAAATGTATGACCATAGGAGAAAAAACAATGTATAATTAAGCAATGTCTGCCCAGTTCTGAAGATCTTGATGTTCATTAGAGGTAGGTATCATACTAACCTCAGGAAAACCAGAAAGTCTATGAAATGAACAGGACACATTTGGAAAGTGTTCTCCAACTTGAGGGCAGTGCCATATCATGGTTCAATCTTTAACGAACATCTAAAGCATCTAGAAGGCTTCCACAGGGGGAGAAATTTGTTCTGGGTTAGTACTAGAAAACACTTCTTTTTTCTTTGCAGTGTTTCATTATTCCATTGATGCAATCACTGTCCTCCTGCTGACCAAACTCGATGTATCTAAGACATACGGTTCAAAGCTGCTGTCATCTGAATCCCAATGTCCTCCAAAATTCCTATGTTAGAATGTAATACCCACTATGATAGTGTTAAGAGATGGGGCTTGTGATCTGAATTCTGATGTCCTGCAAAATTCTTATGTTGGAACCCAATATCCACTATGATAGTATTAAGAGATGGAACCTTTTAGAAGTGATTAAGTCATGAAAGCCCCACACTTGTGAGTGGGATTAGGGATCTTATAAAAAATACTTGATTTTCCCTCCAGCCCAGTGAGGACAGAGAAGGTACCACCTATGAGGAGCAAGTCCTCATCAGATACCAAATCTGCCAGCTCCTTGACCTTGTGTTGCTCAACCTCCAGAAATATAGAATACATTTCTGTTGTTTACAAATTACCCAGTCTGAGGTATTTTGTTATAGCAGGCCAAATGGATTGAGACAAAGGCCCATAGCAAGACAGCCACCCTCCTGACAGTCTTCCTATTACATTTTATCCCCTTGAGGCTTGTTCCTTAAATACCATCACCTGTTCCTACACTGATCATGCAAATAAAGAGGTGGTAATAAGTCAGCTCACACGTGACACCCTCCCTGACAGAGAGCCAGTTGTCTTCATTTAGGTGCTCAGTGAGAAGGAAGGTGTTTCAAACCCTTTGGTAAGCCAGGTTACTAACATTACCTACTGATGTTCATGAATATGTAACGTGCTATCAATCAATTCTTGTTTGGGGTGAGAATGGCTCTAATTAGTTGGAACATCTATAATCAATTTACAAAACTGTCAAGTGAGTTTATAGGATTAAGTCCCTTTAATTCAATGAGCCTCTGCTTTTACAATGAACTGTGGAGAGTTCAGAACAGTGTAGAAATATATGGAGTATGGTCACTGAGGTCACAGTGATGGGAATTCAAATGTTGTGTGGTTTAGAAAACTTTTTTTAATCCTTTCTAGACTCAGTTGCCTGGGCATAATATGGAAATAATAATATCCGCCACTTCTGTAATTTACCACATTATATTATAATACGCTAATATAAAGTACTTAGAGATAGCTGTACCTTGCTAATAATTGGAACACATCTTCATTATAATTTTTCTAGTATGCTCTAGTTTCAATATGATTATGCTGGTATGATACTGAATATCACATTGGTTATATTTTTCATGAAACCATTGTCTTAGGAAATGGAATATACTGAAGATATAGTTCAGAGAACTAGAAGAGCAGGGAAGAGTTGACAACTTGAGTCAGTGAAGATTAGCTCATATGTGAGAATTCAAGGCATTAGTTAACACAGCTCTGCAAATGGACTATGACCTATTTTTGACCTTAAATCAAGAGACTTGTTCTCAGAGGGAGACTATTAAGGATCCCTGGGGAGTGTAAGGGAGAAAATATGAGTCGGCTTTTGTCTTTGAATTGATGAACTAATGTTAGTAATGTAAGACAAGACGGAACCTGCCCTATCACAGCTAAAATTTAGAAAAGGTGGTGTTAGCCATAGGTAGACAGTATCAGCCCACATGTGGTTTGGAATCACTATCTTATGCTAAGCAGACTTGGGACTTGGTAAATCTCCTTATTATATTTACCAAATTTCTTAGCATTGGAAACCTTTACTTTCTGAACTTATCCAATTTATTCTGTGTAATGAAATGAAGAAAATTATATTTCCCAAAATTCTTCTTAGGGAGACTTTGTATTTATTCAAACAAAATTACTTTCTTTGGAGTACAAGACCCTAAGGAAATGCTCAAGGAACACAACACAGCAATTAAATTGTTCTGCCTAATAAAAGGATGAGAAATTTTAACAAGAGAGGATCTTAGAGAGAGAAAAGGGAGAATGAGGCACAAAGAGGGTGGGGTCTGGGAGAGAGAAGCCTTATTGACTGAGTGGCAGAGAAATGGTTTAGCAAGAGATTAGAAATGCTTAATGGGAGAAGGTATGAGGTAAACCCTTTCCCCTTTCTCTAAGAGAACTTCAGGAATACTGTTTTCATTGCTCACTTGTGTTTTTATAGATCACTTTGCAGATGTGAAGAGGTGCTAAATTCTGTGTTCAGGTTGGGATGAGAGAAAACAGAATGTTCCAAGGATTTATAACTTAGAGGATGTGGTGGGGGAGCAAATATCTGAGTCAGGCACAGTTATATTTCTTTATGGTTTCTCATAATGTTTTTAATGAAGTTATACAATAACTTCATCAATACTGTAATATGTAAAATTAAGATCAGATATATAAGAGAACTCAAAGTGCAATAGGAAGACCCTCTCAAGAGGGAGACAGAAACTTAAGATGGTAGAGTTCAAGGTCTGAACTAGTTCTGGAGACTTACAGCCAGAATGCCCCCTCCAGAAACAGATATAGCTCACCCCTTAGACAATGCTGTGCTCCCTTCGTTTAAGGAAGCACTGTGCGAAAGAAATTTAATAAAAAGCATCTATGTAATTTAAACTTTCCTAGTGGCTAATTTTTGAAAAATATATAGAAATAAAGAAGTAAAATTAATTTGAATAATATATTTTATTTAACCCAGTATTAATCATTTCACCATGTAGTTAGTATGAAAAATATTACGGATATTTTACATTTTCGTGCTGTGTTTTAATCCAGTGTGGGCTTTACACTCACAGCACAGCCCACTTCTGACTTTGCACATTTTGTGTTCTCAGTGCTACCATCCTGGACAGCACTACTTTAGGTGTCAATCATATATACAATAATATTACAGATGAGAAGAGGCAATTTCCAACTGGATCCATGGATAATTTGACAGAAAATCCATGTTTGGAATATTAATTGCATAGCATTTGGATTTGAAAAATTAGTACTCTTAAATTATGAATAAATGGTTTAAGAAAGAAGTTATTGAGCATTACTCTATGAAGCTATTGTTGTAGGCAATTCCATGTATCATCTCATTTAATCTCCCCAAAAATATCTACTGAGGGGTCATTATTGAGATGGAAAAGGTGGACTCATGCCCAACCTTCACTTCACTATTCTGGCTTGACTTTCTAAAGGGCAGAGAGTAGAAAGCTAAAAATGATATTTCCTGGACTCTCTTGAAACCAGAGCTCTCAAAGTAGTTTAGGTTCAGACAATGTGCTACATTTTGTGAAATTAGAAAGCTGGAAGTGAGACAGGGACTGCATATCTTCCTTTTTTGCTGATTTTTCAAAAAAAGTATTAGATAAAGGTGCCATCATCCAGTCTTCACTTGTGGGTATTGGGAAACCAGACCCCAAGCATCTCATGTTTCAGGAGCAGATCAGAGCAAATGAATGTGACTGTAGAGACAGCAGAAATGGTGGCAGCATCTTTCTAAATAAATTTTGTGGATTCCTGATTTGGTTTGTAATGGCATTCTGGAGCAATCTGTGTCCTAATCACAAAAGAAACAGGTGTTCCTTGAATGATTCCATTCTTCAGTAAGAATGCGGAAGCTGTTCCTTAATGCTCATTCTAGAGTCTGTTACTTTCTCCCAGTGGTTCCATAAGCCATCCCCCCAAAACTATTGTTCAATCACATGTTGATCAGACAAGGTGAGTACAAGGTGGCTAGCATACTAGAAGGTTTGGTAAAACACATGCACTACAGACATCAGAAAAATAGTCTGAACATTTCTAAATTTACTTCAGTTTTAGAAGGCCACTGGTCAGAGCTATGCCACGACATTTCCTCCAAAGTAAAAACCAAGTGGCTATATCTTCCACCCCCACCACATAAAAGGGCAGTGTAATACCTGATAGACCCCTTTCAGTTCTAAAGGCAACAGACTCCAAATGTAGGTGTAACAATCTGGCCTTTACATTACACGAGACACTTCCAGCTTTTAGTAGGTCCATAGTAGAAGGGACTTTGCAGCAGATACAGCCTGCAGTACAATTGGTCCTGTCACTTGGGTTATATGATGTTAGCAGACTTTATTTTGTTGGAGGCATCAATGTAGAAAAAAAATGCAGTATAGAATGTATGGCAAACTCTGGAGAAAAAGTCACAACACAGGCCACCAAGGTGCTAGAGTAAGGTCATGCTACCTACAGCAGAGAATCACACGTTTTTGGAAAATTAGCCCCCGATATGCTATTTAGCCCTAGAAGAGAGAATGTTTGACAATAATGATTATCAAGTGACCAGGCATCTAGAAATTGGAACACTGATTGACCCTCCAAGTCAGGTAGGTCCAGTAACAACCCATCATAAGACCCAAAGTGCCCATCAGAGATTGACCACAACCAAGACCAGAAGGCACAAGGAAGAGACATAATTGGAGTCTAAATCCCCATGTTGTCTTCCAAGGCTATACCTGCATTGACCTCCCCCAATTCACCCCAATAGTTCTATAAGAATTCTGAATAGCTAGATAAAAAAATTAAAAGCCCGAGACTGGTTTCTGGATACGTGGGTACAAGTCAAAAATAGATGGAAACTGCAGTACAGCCCCACTCAAGGGTATCCTTCAAAGAAAGTTCAGAGAGAAAATTTTTCTAGTGGGTGAAGTTTTCTGTAGTACACCTGCTTATTCACTTTGTGCATGAGAAGCATACCAGCATTTGAAAATATATAGACTCATGGGCATAGAAGATAGTCTGACTGGTTGGTCAGAGACCTAAAGGAAAAGAGATTAGAAGACTGAAGACAAGGCAGGTAGAGGTATGTGGAAGGCTATATAGCAGTGGAGGTATGTGGTAGTGCAGGTAGAGGTATGTGGAAGGCTATATAGCAGTGGACGTAGTGTGAAGATCACAGGAAGATGTAGTGGAAGTACAAGCTTGGAATTAACCCTTTGTAAGGTAGGTATGTGCTGTGTACCTGGTTGGAAGGATACGTAGGCCCAAGCTCAGAAGTGACCCCATTTACCATCATTCCTGTGGCTCCTTGAGATAATTTGTGCTCTCTGCCTATTGATTCTGAAATGTGCAAGGTTGGAGGTCCTGGTCCCTACATGAGTACACTCTGCAGCAAGGCCACCACTGAATTACGTACTCTGACTCCACCTGATCATTTTGGATTTCTTGTGTTCAGAAATTACCAGAAATCTCAAGACATTTTGATATGAATTACTGATATGAATTACTTAAAATCTCTTCTCTTAACCAAATATCTCTCTAGATCTTCACTCTCTCTTTCTCTCTTTTCCTATGACCCTCTCAGGGGAAGAAGATTCGGCTCTCATGCCCAACACTAATCTCTCCATTTGTAACTGAAGACAAGCAACGTAGTGGTGTTCTCAACTGCCAAAAAAAAAAAAAAAAAATTATACATTTTGCCTCCAGGGAACACTGCCATTTTCACATAGTATGAATCAGAAACCGCTGATGTTTCATAAAATAAGACAGATGAATCTTAGTGCCATATTGCAGAAGGACAAGATCAGTAGAGTGTCCATTAATTCATCATTTAGTGATCACCTGCTTGTGTGCCTGGTGTGAGCAGTGAAAATAGAAAGATTTCCAGGACCCCAAACTTTTGGCCAGCTGTCTCCAGCTATAGATTCTTAATAGGGCATATTCAGCACAGATAACGCCCCAGAAAAATGCATACATTTGTCCCCAAATAAAATATAGTGTCTCATTTCAATGACATGTGCTGCCCAAGACGTCCTTTGGCAAATCTAACTGGAGGTGAGACGTTAAGCCTTAGTATAACCTCTTTACTTTTTCCCCCTCTTCAGGTCTACTTCAGAAATTTGACCAGCTGGGGGGTTGTTTGTGTTTATGTTTTTTTATGCAATAATAAAAGGAGGGACAAAAAGAAGAGCCTAAGAATAAGAATGTAGGTCCCCCAAGGCCTGAGTTGCTCATTCAGGCTTTCTTCTGTGGTTTTTCAAGTATTGTTGGCCTTTCCTGGTGCAGAGATTCTCTGAAACCAAAGGCGATAGGAACTATTACTGTACCTCCCCCACTGCAAATGGAGATAGGAGAAGCAACAATAATTCCAGCTACAAACCTTCTTTGCAAAATATATATAAACTCTTTGACTTGTTAAAAGATACGCCTGCTTCTTCTCCGATTTCCTCTTCATCACCAACACTCTATTGTAGCTCCCTGGGAAACTTAAGAGCCGCTTTTGTTTTATTCTAAAGATGATAGTTTTTTTGATGTCAAGCAGTTATCCTGCATTTCATGACCTGTCAGAAAATAAATAGCTATGTAATAAATAATTGAACGATCATCATACACAGGGCCCAGCATCTCCTATGTCTAAGTGCTTCAGAATTTAATTTCAGTTAGTACTCTCTCCGTATTGTCAGGATAAACTCTGAAGGGTTACTTCCACTGCAAACGTCAACCACTTACAGCGTGCAGCTTGGGTTTCTTCCTCACTCCCACAACAACTTTGTCCCTATTCCTGAAATCGTGTTTTCCTGTCATTGTGCAGACAATAAAAACTTCAAGAGTCATGGTGATAAAATCTTAGAAAATCGTTATCCACTTTACAACTGGATGAATTATCTTCTTTCTTTCATCAAGATCAAGTCCACTACTTGCTCCGAACCCAAATCCAGCACTATAAACTTTAAAACAGTTCTTTCAAGTGTATCATAATGTGCGATGTGTTCTTAGGTGCTATGTCTGGTTCAATGCTCAAAAAAAAAAAATTGTGAAGTGAGCACAGCAGTGACTATCAGCTCTATTTTATGGAAGAGAAATGTGGTATACGTTGTTGGGAATTTGCCAAATTCCAAATTCTTTATTTACAGTCACTGCCTTTCCCCTCAATCTATATTGTTTGATCCTCAAAACCTGCCTTTGCATAATAGAATCCCTCTCTGTTCAAAGTTTGATGAATCAGAAAAGTTTATCAGATGCTGATGGGATGACTCTGATTCCTCGTTTAGGAATCTGGAACTGAAATAGAAATAGAAATCGGAGAATGAAAACATAGAGCAGAAAGGGAGACAGGAGAAAGAGACAGAAAGTGGTGGGGGAAGATGAAAAGGTGCCGTTCATGTAGATGGGTCTGTAACATTAACTGGGAGAGCTTTTTCAGAAAAACAACCACCTGAGGCTCTGTGCCCATAGCTCAGTGAGTAGGGCACCAGCCCACCGGCCACATACACCAAAGCTGGCGAGTTCAAGCCTGGCCTGAAATTGCTAAAACAACAATGACAACTGCAACCCCAAAATAGCCGGGATTTGTGGCAGGCACCTGTAGTCCCAGCTACTCGGGAAGCTGAGCCAAAAGAATTGCTTAAGCCCAAGAGTTTCAGGTTGCTGTGAGCTGTGGCTCCACAGGACTCTACCGAGGGTGACATAGTAAGAGTCTATCTCAAAAATAAATAAATAACCATCTAAACAGACAAGAAAAGTTCCATGGGTTGCAGAGAGAAATAGAATAAACAAAAACAAAATTAAAATTCCCCATTTCCATAGTCGAACTTCTTCCTGAGGTATGTCTACATCTTGTCCCTAAACTTTATGGAGTGCCCCTGTAACTTACAAGAATTTTTTTTTTCCTTGAGCTAAGCCTAATTGTTTCCTATATTTGCAACTGAAATGAAAAATAAAATTCAAAGTGATTAAAATTACTTGAGATCACATTGTCTGATAAAGAAAATGGAAAACTTCAAAACAAAAGCCCAGGTCCCCTGACTTCTAGTTGATTAATTATGATAGGTTATTCCATCCTAGAGACATTTAGTTAGATGAATAGGAAGTGAGGATAGAAGGGATTGTGCATCAAAGTCAGAAGGAGGAAGACATCCCCTAAGTTGAAAAAGCCAAAATGATTGTCTAGGTTGAATGTACATCTCTGGAAATCAGAAATGTGATTTTATTTTGAAAAAGTGTCTTTGCAGATATAATTAAGTTAAAGCTCTTGAGATGAGATCATCTCGGATGAGGGTAGGTCTTCAATCCAGTGACAAGTGTCCTCAGGAGAAAAGGAGAACATGGGAGAAGGCTCACAGAAGAGAAGTCAGCATGAAGACAGAGGAGGAGCCAGGAATGACGCATCTGCAAGCCCACGGATTCCAAGGCTTTCTGGCAGCCCCTAGAAGATGGAGAGGGGCATGGAATGGACCAACCGGGTGCATACCTTGATTCTGGAATTCTGCCCTCTAGATTGTGAGTAAAAAATGTGTGTTGTTTCAAGTCAGGAAGATTGTGGTGATTTGTTACAGCAGCAGGGGGGAACTAACACAGTAATTAACAATGTAAATAAATATGAAGAACAAGAAGAATTTAGAGAATGAGAAGTTCAGAATAATTTAGGATAGCCTGGGAAACTGAAACTATCATGTCCACATGAGAAGGCTAGGGGGTAGTGGTCATGTGATCCTGTTATTCTTCTCAAGCTTATTCTTTTTCTTCCATTTCCTTGGTTAAGATTTATTGAAAAATTTCTTTTTCTTTTTTCTGCTATGGCCTCATCAGGGAAGCATTATCTTTTTCTCTTCCTCACTTACACTAACAAATACATGCTGTGCTCCTCCACCAGCCCCATTACTCTGAAAGAAAAAAAAGAAAGAAAGAAAGAAAAGAAAAAAGCAATGAGATATTTCTCACTCTGGAAGCGTTTGGGCTATAGGGAAACAATATTTTTTATTTTATTTAATTTTAATTTTTTTTTTTTTTTTTTTGAGACAGAGGCTTACTACATCACCCTTGCTCACAGCAACCTCAAACTCTTGGGCTCAAGTCATTCTCTTGCCTCAGCCTCCCAAGTAGCTAGGAGTACAGGCACCCACCACAGCACCCGGATATTTTTTGTTGCCGTTGTCATTGTTGTTTAGCTGGCCTAGGCCAGGATCAAACCCACCACTCTCTGTGTATGTGGCCGGGGCCATAACCACTGTGCCATGGGCATCGAGCTAGAAACAATATTTTTTACACAAGTTTCAAAACTAGAAAGGCCACCAAGTAGGAATGGTTGGAGATTGTGGTTTGAAGAAGAGACATGACTAGCATAGTTCTGAAGGCATTTAACCCCCTAGAAAAGAGGCAGGAGAGGACTGGCTGGTTGACAGGGCTCCACATCATGGATTTCTGCACGCTGTTAACACACAGCAACCCACAGGTAGACAGATACCAGGGGGAAATAGCTGCCTGAGTGCCCACAAAGACTCAACGCAGTGGAAGGAACCAGTTTGAGATTAGGGTGAAATTAGAATCTGGGAGGGCAGCCTTTTTTTGTATTTGACATCAAGGAGAAAAATTAGACCATGGGACACTACTTTTTCTGTCTCTTCTCTTTTTCACTATATATATAAAAAAAGAACCTATATGATTTACAAAGTAATGAGTCAGATTAACATATGGCTGATTAGATCATTTGTGATTTTAATGAAAAATTCACTTTCTTACAATGTATATTTTATGGATGGAATGAACAATATATGTCTGATGCCCTCTCCAGGTGATAGTCACATCTCAGAGGGATTACACAGCACTTGAGTACTTAATGAGATTCTAGGAGAAATTTCTGATAAATAGCTCCTGAAAAACCTATGAATATCTCAGGGAGCTCCTTGTTTCTTCTTCAGTGGAACCAGAAACAGACACTGTATGCATTTAAATTTCCTGCCTTTATAGTGAATTGTGCTCTTAAAGTCACTGAATTGTAAAAGTTCTCTGACCTCTTCTCACTTACCTTCCTAAGGAGAAAAATGGCCAACTCTACATGTCGAAAATACAAAGAGCTGACCCTGGAGAAATCCTTATTGCTGGGGTTTTTTATTGTGTGTGGCACCTTCTTCTAATTTTAACCCTAAAAGATTTTAGGGTTATAATTTCTATCCACAGAGATAAATTTTCTATCCATAATTTCTAACCAGCAAAGGTCTCACCTGGCATAGAGGTCAAGCAACGTCCGGCCTGGGTATAGTGTATGTTCATCACTGTCCAAGGTCTAGCCTGGCCACATTTTTTGAGCTACATAAACCCAGGATTTCAGTACAACCGAATAGAGGGAAAGGAACTGATGCTGAACTTTTCAGAAGCTTTGATAACTGAGAACTTGCTGACAGCGTTAATTCAATTTAGAAAAATGAAAAAATGTTACATTTATTATCCCTAGAGACTTATGAATTGAGTCAAATTAATTACGGCTGCATGTTGAAAACCAACATTTAGGATAGGCTATTGTGTTTATTACTCAAAAAATCAGGGTAATTTGAGCAAAGGTGAACAGTGTTTACTAAATACTCATCACTTGTAATAATTTATTCATCATACTTAATAGAAGCAAAAATAAAATTCACCATAGTATTAAAAAAATGATCTCCTTTTTGGGGGAGCAAGAGGGTGACAGAAGGATCCTATGTCCATCCCACATTCGTGGTCTGAGGAGACACTTGTATCTAGCAAGAAGAGAGGGTTTCTGGCCCTTTTAACTGGGACAAAAGTTTACAAGCCAAGTAGAAATATGCTTAAAATTTCCCTTTGCCTTAGTTGGGAAGAACGTTACAAAGGGTCTCCCTGGTCTGTCTTGGAAAAGAAGAAATAAAAAGAGAATTCTTCTTTCTTTACCATTAGATCTTCTAAAAGTGTGTATGGAATGCTTACATCCTCAGCCACCAAATCAGAAAGGAAAGCCTCACTAGTATCCACACCAACTGTAGTAGACTGAGCCTTCCCTCTGTAATTGCTGCTGCTCTGACATCTCCCAGACACTCTCCCCTCCCTATCAGCCTACCAGAACAGAAGCAAGCACTGGTGGCTCTGATCACCAGCTCAGCCCCTCTGGACCTTCAGCTTGATGATTGGAAGTTGGTTCTCCTACTGGTGCTATTCGTTTGGTTACTAAAAACATCACACTACAAACATGAAACTATTTCCTATTTGATTTCATTTTCATTGCTATCTCTTCCCATCTCCCAATTAGCCTAATTTTTAAGGTCTAGGAAACTCCCTGGCTTTGAAGGAACATAAGATCTCAATCCCTGGAACCAAACCCCACCCAGCCTTTGGGTGGAACCAAACCCCACCCAGCCTTTGATTAGCATTATAAAGTGCATTTATGACATAAAAGGACAGTGCCTTGAACACAGAAAATAGATGACAAGAATATACTGAGAAGTCTCTTCTGCCTTCTACTTAAAAAATATATTTATTGAGTGCCGATTGATGCATTATCAAATTAATTTACTGTGTATATTTGTTATAGACAATATAGAAAATGAACAAAGTTCTGCTATTATGTTGCTACAGATAGGCAATAAATATTTAACAAATAAATATATAATAATTCAGATGGCCAGAAATGCTAAGAAGAAAAACAAAGTAAGGCCAGGAGGGTTAAGTGCTAAGGGTGGGATTCCTGTTACGTATGGCACAGTTCAGGAAGGCATTACTCACAGATGACTTTGCAGCAGAAGCTTGAAGGGATGAAGGACCCAACCATGCACATTTCTGGGCTGAAAGTATTCCAGAAGAAACAGAATCATTTCAAAGACCTTGTGGCAGGACTGTGCTGGGCATATTGGAAGAAGAGCAAGGAAGTCAGAATGGATGAAACCAAGTCCTCTAGAAGAATGAAGGACTGAATGGCCCAGCACTCTGGTTCTCAAATGTGGCTGCACATTGAAATCACCTGGGGAATTTTTTCTTTAAATAATGCCTGGAAATATCTTCTTGATACTGTGATTCAACCAGTCTAGGGTGTAGCCAGGGCATCAGAATTATTTAAAAAGCTCCTCTAAGAGACTGTAATATGCAATGAATTTGCATTAGGAAAATATGGTGAGGTTGCCTGGCAGTGTTTGAGCCCACAAAGAGTCAGTGTCTTTAGCTTAGAGCGAGATCAGCCCGAGTGTGTACATGTCATTCTCCAACCAGTTCTTCTGTCTGTTTCAGGTGCAAAGTAATGGAAATTTGGGTTTAACTAAGGCTGGAAGTTTGCCAAGTGAGTGAAAAGGAAGGAGAAACAAGTGAGTTGAAAGTCTGCAGAAGAGTGATTATAATAAGGGACCCGGGAATCTAAGCTGGGTAAGGAAAGAGGTTAGGACGGGAGAAGGGTAAGGAACAGTGGTAAGATCAGTGAACCCAAGTATTACTTGGGCCGAAGGTTAGTTCCCTCAGATACCAGAGAGAGCAAGCTAGTAATACAGCATATGTGAAATATAGCATATCTCATATGCCCACAGAGGTAACTAAGGGGATACAGTTACTGATAACAGAGGGATCTAATGTGTGACCGTAGAAATGAGTGGTTGAGGTAAAGAGCTTCAGAGGTGAAGAAATTTCAAGGAGGAAAAATGGAAATGGACTGGAAGCAGTGGTGAGAAGCAAAGAGCTACCCTATCCCCAAGCCCAGTTGTACATAAGGACCAAGATAACACTGTCTCCTACATAAGGAAGTTCAGAAGAAACTGCCCCAAGAGACTGCCAGGTTTCCGTGTGAGCAACCAGGTGAAGGAAACATTAAAGAAGAGATAAATATATTGGGGGTCTTGCCAGCAATGAGCCATGAGTCCCCTAGGAAAAGGATCTGAGAACTGGGAGGGCTGAGTGGGCAAGTTGGCCATGAATGAAAACGCGAGTCACTCAGTGTGAATATGTGCAGAGCCCTTAAAACAGTCCAGAGTAAGTGCTCTCTAAGTGTCAGTGATTACTATTTTATGATGACTGATGAGTTCAGGGATGCAGGTCATGCTGGAGTTAGACTGACTCTATTCATACTCTGTGATTTAGGGGGAAAACATAGGAGTACAAGTCCTTATAAAAGCATGTAGAGCTCTGGCCTCGAGTAAATTGGAGCAGGTGCAAGTCCCAGGAAAGGAAATGAGGACCCTAGATCACCAGAATTCTAGGACATTAAAGAAAAGTTATTATAGAAAATATCTACAAACCTCTGTAGAAAAAGAATGCCTTCAGCACTTAGCATAGTGCTCACACCTGTAATCCCAGCACTCTGGGAGGCCGAGGCAGGAGGATCCCTTGAGCTCAGGAGTTCAAGATCAGGCTGAGCAAGAGTGAAAGAGACTCTGTCTCTACTAAAAATAGGAAAATGATCTGGGCACCTGTAGTCCCAGCTACTTGTACTGTACAAAAACAAAGTATGTAAACAAAACATGTGTCCCTCCCTAACATACTGAAATTAAAGAAAAATTGAATTAACAAAAAAATACTTATTGTTGTTCAAAGCAGATAAATGCGGGGGTAATTTGTTATGCATCACTAGATAATTGATACATTATGTTTGAGCTTTGATGTTAGATTGGGTACACACATTTTTTTTTTTTTATGTAGAAAATATTCCTCATCCCCTTAGCTCCCTTTCTGAGGCGTGCCCCATTACCTCTACATCTTTCTTAAGCTGGAAGCATACCAGTTTGGGAGCGGGATGCAGATGGGGTAAGAGAAGAGATCTTTCTCTTCAGCCTACTGAGTTTTCACTAACAGACATCTCGTCCTCAAGCAAGCCATGTACTGAGTTCAGAGAGCAGAAGGTTTATTTTTTTCTTTTTATAACATCTTTCAAAGCACAGAAAAGAAACAGATTTTTTAGTATAGTGATGCGCAGGAGCCAAAGTCAGAGCCATTCACTCCCGGAGGTATAAAAGGTCTGATGGTCTTTAGATGTTTCACCCAGAGGCCATTATCATCCATAGCCTCTCTTCTGTTGTATTTGGTTGATTCCTACTAACATTTATTGAATTTTCCTTTCAAGCTACAAAAGCAGTACACACTTGTTGTAACAATAAAACAACTGGCAGCATATAAAGAAAAAGCCAACAATTTCCCCCTCTCCCCCATTCCCAAGGTAATCAATTAAGTTTGTTCTGCATCCTTTTACCCCCATTTGTTGCATTAACAAATATGAAGGTGTATTTCCTTTGTTTATTTTTACCTAGATTATACCACATGCATTACTCTGTAATATGCATTTTTCACTTAAGATATATTATAGGTGTCACTTCAGATTAATACGTACAGATCCAGCTGTTTAATGCAACTTCATAATATTCCAAGTAAGATGGACTATAATTTATTCAACCATTCTTCTGTTGATGGTTATTTTTGGTATTTACTAGTAAAACATATAGTGTGATAACCCTTCTTTTGAGTATATTTTCACACACTGGGTCCTGTGTTTTTAAGTCGTATTCCTCAGTGATTTATTTTAAAATAATATTCCAGGTAAATTCAAAGTGTTTTCAGCCTCTCCCAGTTGTATCACCAGTGTATAAGAGTTCCTATTTCTCCGTATTCTTGACAGAGCTGAAGATTTCCAGGCTTCTGTGATTTGGGATGAAAATGGTACCCAGCCCCGTTCTGACTTGCACTTCCCCATTACTCATGCTGAGCAGCTTTCCTGTGTCTGGGGACATGGCTACTCTTTTGGTTTTCACAAGCTTTGCAGAAGAAGGCAAGAAGACAGGGCAGATATTTTATTTTTTCACGTTTTATTTTTTAAAAATTGGGTTGAATTAATAGATGTTATACTTGAGAGCAATTGTAGCTTCTCAGCACAGCAGCACAGCTGAGCGGAGAGCACTGAAAGTTCCCCTGTGCCCTCTCCCCTCTTCCACACCGCTTTCCCAAACATCAATATCCAGAGCCAGTGTCCAAATGCGTTACCATCTAGGAATCCACATCGATACATTGTTATCAACAAAAGTCTAAAGTTCACATTAGTGATCTTTGTGTTGTACATGCTATAGGTTTTGAAAAGTTTGTAAAGACATGTATCCACCATTATTGTATAATATAAAATAGTTTCATGGCCCTAAAAAAAAAATCACCTCTTCACCACCTATTCATCCTTCTGGCTCTCATAACCCCTGAGGGTATTCTTTTATATACCTAAGTTTTGCAACACAGCTTTTGAAGAGAAAGTTAGATTCTTTCTGAAATAGGAAGATAGATATGGTGGAGATGGCTCCCAATGGCTGCAATGAACTCCGGACTGATCACCTTCCACTGAAAACAAGATGAGAGATGCAATCAGTATAGCCTGCTACAAGACATCAAAATCTGATGATTTTTAGGGGTACAGAAAAGGAGGGAGCAGCTTAAAGTATTGATTCAATTCATATGGAGGCGTCACTAAATTCACTCATACTACAAATTCAGATATACAGAGAGAAAATGCAGATCCTTTATTGTCTGTGACTAATCTGCCTTTCTGCCAGGTTCCTCCTCATTGGTTAACAGGAGTAAACGAGTATATCATTAATACATAATTTAGTCTTATATATGAATACATGACTAGTCCTGTGTAGTAATTATGGTTCCTTTAGAGAGTAGCTTCCCATTTGAAGAAAAACGCTGTCATTTGGACAGCCTTTCCCATCCTGTGTCTCCTCTCAAGGTGACATCTAGGTGGCAATGAAGTATATGGGTGATGTTTCGTAGAAGAAAGTGTCTCCCTCTCTCTGTGTGTGTGCTTGCTGGTCTCCAGTCTTTCTTGCACACCCTATCATGTCCTCCTGCTGCCTGCCATTCTGTGTTGATTAATTTTATTTGTCAACTTAGCCTGGCCATGATACCCAAATATTTGGTCAAACATTATTCTAGATGTTCCTATGAAGATTTTTTTTAAAGATGAGATTAACATTCAGATCAGTAGACTTGGAATAAAGCACATTACCCTTCATAATAGGGTGGCCTCATCCAATCAGTAGTTAAAAGACTTAACAGAAAATGACTGACCTCCTTGGAAGAAGAGGGAATTCTTCCAGCCAGCCCCCTTTGGACTCGAACTGAAGTTCTTCCCTGGTCTCCAGCCTACCATGTTACCCTGCAGATTTTGGACTTGCCAGCCCACCCAGTCACATGAGCTGATTCTTTAAAATAAATCACTCTCTTTTATCTTGATATACAATACTGAGCAATTTTTAAACTTATGAATTCATCCTAGAAAAGTGCTATCTACCTCATTGATGAGTTTCAGGACAGTCACCCTCAAACTACTCCCCATGGCCTCTGGTGACCATAGTGATGATATCCACCACGAGATCTCTAGCACTTTTTCTAGGACGAGTTTATGAACTTTATTGTCAGACCTCA
Source organism: Galago senegalensis (assembly GCA_963575145.1). Classification (NCBI taxonomy): domain Eukaryota; kingdom Metazoa; phylum Chordata; class Mammalia; order Primates; family Galagidae; genus Galago; species Galago senegalensis. Next base: position 19,331 of record CAUYTI010132044.1, on the reverse strand, counting down.
TATGAATACTACTCCAATGTCTATTTCAGAAAGAGAGTTCCAAAATTGCTTTGAAGGATGGACTGGCATTGGCACATGGTTTCCCAAGGGGTGTACCTCGAAGGTGACCACAGTGATAGTCAGCAGTGAAGTATGCAGCACTTTTTCTACAATGATTTCTTTTTTTTTTTTTTTTACTAAATCATAAACACAAAGATCATGTATACATTAATGCATGTATGGGGTATGATGTGCTGATTTCACATAGAATTAGGAATGCTGACATCATACTAGTTAATATATATACCTCATCTCATTTACTTAATTATTGTGTTAAGACATTTATACTCTATACTAATGGATCTGATATGTTCCCTTGCATTATGCACCATAGGTATGATTCCACCATTCGCCCTCCCTCTATCTGACTTCATCCCTCCCCTTCTATCCCCTCTCCTCCCTCCTTCATCTTGGGCCATAGTTGTGCTCTATTCTTCATATGAAAGTGTGAGTGATTGTAAATTGGTTTCATAATAGTACTGAGTACATGGGATATTTTTTTCTTCCATTCTTGAGATACTTTACTAAATAGGATATGTTCCAGCTTCATCCATATAAACGTAAAAGAGGTAAAGTCTCCATCTTTTATAAGGCTGCATAATATTCCATGGTACACATATGCCACAATTTATTAATCTATTCATAGGTTGATGGGCATTTGGGCTTCTTCCATGACTTGGCTATTATGAATTGAGCTAACAACATGGAGGTAAAGATGGAATTAGAAATTCAAGGAACAATTCAAAAGCTGTCTCAAGAATTCAATGAATTCAAAGACAAAACCACATGAGATTTTGTTTGACACATTGAAGCAAGAACTTGCAGCCCTCAAAGATCTGAGAAATACAGTAGAATCTCTCAGTAACAGAATGAAGCAGGCAGAAGAAAGGATCTCTGACACTGAACACTTTGAGCTTTTGAACACTCCCAAACACTCAAAAAGGAAGAGAAGTGGAGAGCAAAAATGGATCATTCCCTGAGAGAATTGTGGGACCACACCAAGAGAGCGAATATTCACCTCAAAGGAATCCCTGAAGGAGAAGAGGATGGTCTGAAAGGCACAGATATTTGCACCAGATTGTTCTAGGATGATTTTGTGAACTTAATTATCTGATTCTGAATATAGAGAGATACGTACACACATATACACATAGGCGGGGTGGTAGCTACCTCCTGGGACCTCTTGTCTTTTGGTCTACCTGGCCAGAAGGACATAGAAACACATTCACACACCCATGGGGCAGTTTTTGGCTGGTGAGCAGATGATCTACTCTTTTGGCTTAAGTTACACTCCCACATTAGTGCGAGTACAGCTAGAATCCCACCTTTGAGTGTCTTCCACATCACCCTCCAGGTCCCTGGTGTGGCAACCCTCTCCTGCTCTCATGCATCAGCTGTAGAGTTGACTCTCAATATATCGCCCATGCCAAAGGCCTGTGGGAGTTCCTTGGAAGTTCCCTGTGTGCCTCCTCTCCTGGGCATGGCTCTGCACCCTTATCTAGGCTGAGTTGCACTGTCTCAACCTGCAGGTTCCTGCACATCAGATACCCGAGGTCCCAGATCAGATCTGAGGCAGGAGCTTTTTGTCTTTGATGTTACCTTTATATCTCAAATGCTTCCCTCTCCTACCCTGAGCTAAAGCCACAACTATCAAAGGCCAGGCTTTCCTCCATCCCTCAGATCTCCTTCTTGTCCCTGAATGGAAAGGCAGCAGAGTCTTTTTAGATTTCCCCTATCTTCTCTGTTCTTCATATCAGGAGTCATCCTCAAGGAATCACTACTACAGGCAGAAATAGCTTCTTCTGTACACTATGAGAAAACTTTCCAATTTCCTCTCATTATTGGCAAGTAAGGTATGTATGAGAAGAATGGGGTGCTTCTAATCAAATTCCACAAACTCTTTCTTAGCACAGTAACATAGCTGGCAAAGCTACATGAGTATTGTGTCATCCCATCATGTCAGACGCCAAACATTGGGTCTCCCTCCTTGCATTTGTTCTATGACATTTATAAGCCTTCTCCTCACCCCCACTGTAACCAAATTGGATCAACAGTCAACTAGGTAAAGGACACAACGTTAGCATGTCAAAAAAGAAACACTTATACTATGCTCACTGTGTATTGGTCTACACAATTATCTATATTCATTCCTTACCCATAACAGCCCTATGAAGTAGACACTTGTCATGTTCCCACAGTTGAGGAAACTGGGGGTGCAGAGGTACAGAGAAGTTTAAAACTTGCCCAAACTTGTCAAATGGCTACAGGAAGCTGAGCCAGAAGGCGAACCCAGGCAGTCTGGCTGTACCATCTTTCCTATCAATCACTGATCTAGGCTGCCGCTACATCCACTGTGAATCATACTTACAGAATTTTTGTGCAATACAGCAGTGCTGTCAGAGTCCCAATTCAGAATGATCTGTGCTGTCCAAAGCCTCACGTTAATCTTTGTGTACCCACTATGAGTCCAGGCTCCTAAAGTAATTTTCTAGCACTTTCATACTGGTGGGGCTATCAGGGAAGATATGAGCACAAATAGATAGAAATCCATGCCAAGCCCTCAGCACAAGGTGACAAATCACCTTTATCTGTCATGCATTTTGCAAACGGCATCCAAGCCCCTATCCAGAAGTGATCTGATAGATTAGGTCCCTATCGCCCAAGTGTCAAAGGACTTCTTTAACCTGAGATACAAGGGCAGTGAACAGGAATTTCTAGAGAATATAAGTGGGGGGGGGCAATATGAAGACCCCTGATGCTGTGAACGGCTCAGATCCCTGAATCTGACCAGCATGAGCACACCAGCCTCCACCCACTCTAGTTTCTGCTCCCCAGGCAGGTTGAGAGCACCTTTGGCCAACTCTCCTGTACCTAGGGTATAAATTAATGCACATAGTCTGATAGAGGACAGGCAGTTTCTGCTATCAGAGGCAGCTCTTAGCACCCCATCTGCCAACTTCAGGAAAGATGATGAGAAACTGGGAGAGAGCAGCTGGGAACTGGGTGGGATGCTGGGAATTAAGGCAAGGACCTCAGCACTCAGTGATTTCCCAGTGCATAAGAAATTTAAACCCAATTAAGGGAGAATCCTTAAATAAGGAGATTATGGTATTCTTACATCAGCCAGATGAAAAGGAAGTGACACAGAGAGCACATTAAAATTTTAAGGGACACTCCAGAAAGAAACCTGGGTCAAGCATAAATGATGTAACAGACAACATTAAATACCTTTTAGTGACATAGCAGAGCCTCCAGGCTCTTTTTTTTTTTTCAAGCAAAGATGAGTTTATTAAACTTGTAGTATTTCAAAAGCTAAAAATTAGGGAATAATAAGAATGTTTCAGGGCCTGGGTTATATATGTATACACATACATACATATATACATATATATTTGCTTATTTATTTTTCTTATTTCATTATTATTTCAGAATAGTATGAAAGTACACATGTTTCCGGTACATGGATCACTTGTGTTATGCCTGAGCCAGGGTTTGAAGTGTGCCCAACCCTCAGATGGTGTTCATTACACCTGTTTGGTAAGTTTTCGCCCGTCCCCTGCACCCAAGTTTTTGCTTGACTTCTTGAGTTTTACTCCCCTCTGTGCACAGTGTGCTTATTGATCAGTTCCACTTTGTCCTATTATGAAGTACACGTGCTGTTTGTCTTTCCATTCTTCGATTCTTTCTTGCAGAGGGACAAGCATTAGGCACCCCTCATCACCTGTCTTGCTGGTGTTACCCTCTTCTAATTCTTCCCCAGACATTCTCAGCACAAGGATTTCATTCTAAGGCTCTTGGTGAATGCCCTGCTTCCATCCACTTAATGGACTTCCCAGTCAATACAAAGAGGAAGAGGGAATAACTTGGGTCTTCCATTTAAGAGCATAGCCTGGTAGTCCCATGCTACTGTCATTTACATTAACCCATTGGCAGAATGGGGTCACATGGCTACATCTAAATCAGGGGAGTGTTGTCTTTATTTTGGGTTCCCAAGTGGAACACTGATGGTTCTCTAGGAATCTCTAAACCAGTGATGGTTCTCAAAGTAGCTCATATGCACTCTGATGGGTGTGTACAGGGATGCGAAGAAATATTTAGCATTTTAATTTATTTTTATCTATAATATAAGAAAAATGATTTTACTGGTGTATAACATGCAGATTGGTCATGACCCCTTCATTTGGCCTCAGATAGTGCACATATTCTGAGAGTGAATTTACAACCAGGACCATTGACAGTGGGGACCTCGCTCATTATGAAAGTTTAGCATAAGACAAAAAAAGTACCCATATCTATCTGTGTAGATTTCCAGATGATCTTATCTAGTTTTTGCTGCATTAACCATAGCAAGATGGATGAGGAGCTTTAAAAAGTTTCTGCAAAGAAATTACAGATTCAAGGGAATCCTCATGAAGTGAGCACAAGCAAACTAGCAGAACACAAAAGCACGATCACTTTTACTACTAGTAAATATCTTCAGCAGTCTCATGAGCTGAAGTGCACACTTTCTTCCATTAGTATTAATTATTAACTTTGCTTTAAGACACCGCCTAATAAATACGGTGTTTTCAAATATTATATGTTTTAAATTTAAGTCCTCTATCAAATGTTATATTTTCTGTATTTTAAAATGCACATATTACTACAAATAAATTATGTGCAACTTACAAATGAATGAACATACAACTATTTCAGAGATACATTCAAAAAAATTTCCAAAAGCACGGTGAATGTTAAAAAAAATTTAAAGACCACTGCACTACACCCACTTCTGGTCTCTTTCTTAGGAAAAAATAATGAGAGTTTTGCTATAAAACTGCCAACTTCCTTCAACAGGGAAATGGTTATGACATGAGTCTTTTCCCTCTTCCTGAGAGGAGGGAAAAGAGCTGACATTCAATAGAAAATAATGAAGAAGAGATAGAAAAGGGAATAATAGGGAAAAAATCAATCATCCACTCTAGGAAGAATAGACACTATATTTCAAAGCAAGACTAGTAAGCAAAGACAGCTCTGTTCCCGAGTTGACACAAAGGGTAAGAAGAAGAGACCACCAAAGGGCCAGGGGCGGAACAGACTCCAGTGGAGAACTGAGATAAGGACTATGGAAAAGTACTTGATGCTGTGAGTTTGATGCCTTTAGGAGCCTCCCCTTTTCCAGGTGAGGAGGTCTGAACTGCACTATAGACTCACTACATAGGTGGAGGGAGGAGCCCTTTGCTACAATCCTGCTGCTCCACAGCAGGAAAATTCTGCCTCCCAGACCCACCCAGGAACCCAGAGCAGAGCTGTCTGTCTCTCCCAGGGAAGCTCAAGAGCTACAGCTTGTCTCTTCTCCTGGATCCCCTCACCTTTCTCCAGGAGAAGAGGGAGTTTGCACAAGACACGCTGCTGACTTCAGGTTTTTTCTTCTCTTGGGAACATCAAAGACCTTATGCCACCAGCGCTCTCCACTGGAAGAACCAGGTTTCTCCTTGTTCCAGTGCCAAGACTCCTATAACTCAAGAGGTGGTGGGACATTTATTTTTCTGAGCAAAAGGAGTGAGATTTTCTATGAGAAGTAGAAAAAGCTTTTGCACTAATGATGTTAGTACCTGGAGCCTTCTCTGCACCTCCTAACCCCTGAGCTCTCTGTGCTGCTAGAAACTGAAGACAGTGGAGCACCGCAACATAGGCATCTACAGAGGCTGGTGCTACTCTTAGGCCTTTCCCACAATAAAATGAACTCGATCAAACCATTTCCTTCTCAGTTCACTCCATAACGACCTCCACTGGGGCAACCACCATGGAATGCAATATAATGCATGGAGATCCTTCCGCCCTAAATCAGACAAATGTCATAAAGGAATTACAGTGAAGCAGGAAAAAGGAATAAAATCTAAGACCACTACCCTATTTTCTGGCTATGTCCCCCTGCCTTGCTGGTGGCCACCTATTCAATTGTAATTCCATTCTCTGTCTCAAAACCCTACTGATTACCACAAAAGAACCTCAGTTCTTTCTTATATCTTGCAAATTTAAGCCTCCCAACTCCTCTGCTTACATCAGGCTCTGGTAGGGGAGGGACTGTAGGTCCAGGAAAAGTTGTGAGTGTGGCTCCCATGACTCTGATCCATATACCTCCAGTATAGCAGTTGCCCCACTGATTCCTTTTGCTAAGTAAGCCATGATCTAATCACACTTATTGAAGATAAATGTTATTTTTCTCAGAAATATTGGTGAAATCAAATATGAGAAGACGACACTCCTTTTGACTGAATGGAATATGCTGTATTATGGTTGAAATAACACTATCCATGGGAAAAAATTATGTCAATTCTGAAATTCCACGTTCTACATTTTTTTTTAATTGACTTAGGGTTTTCTCTGATAAAAACTCATTTTCTATTTCTAATTTCTTTCCATTCCTGTTTAAGGGCAGTTTTGCCCAAATAATGCCACTGGAAAAACAGGGAGTGTGGTTGAACAACTGTGGAAAATACTGTCCACCTGTGTCTGGGTCTCAGCTGCAGCCCCCAGCAGAGTGCTGGAGACCGTCCCAGGGCAGCAGGAGGGCACCTGGGCTCTTCTCTTTCCTCCTCAAAGACATAAAGGGTGGGTGGGTGGGTGCACCTGCTGTTGTCCCAAGCCTAGGTTCTCAGATGACACCCAATTCAAGCTGTTCTAGGCTTGGATGCTGTGGGACTCTACATGAGGGTCATTTTTAGAACAATGTCTCTATACAATCTCTACGCAGCTCCCCATGTGAGGCCCAAGACCCGGGCAGGTCAGGAAGTTCTCTTGTAACCAAGATGGTAAAAGCTTGTCTTGGAGAGTGGAGTCCTGGGAGCTTCTTTCTATTTCCTGCTGTGTACCTAAGCGTTCAGTGAACCCTCTCCTTGCAACAGGTGTGGAGGTTCTTGCTAACGTTGCAGAAATGAATTTCAGGGTGTGTACAAAGGTGAGTGACAGAGACAAGCTTATTGAGGGAAAGTGGATGGGCTTAGGAAAGGCTTTACAAAAGCAAAAATGTGTTCATGAAAGAGAAGGGGCAGGCTCAAAAGCAGTGACTTTCCGAGTGTTCACTGTTTTTGTTTGTTCATGTCAAAGAAGGCTGGGAAGACAGTGTCCATTCTATTCTTATTCCTATCTTATAGGGAACTACGACTTGCTGAAAAGTTAACTGCTCTTTTCTTCTCCTCAGTTCTATTAGTTCAAGGGCTGTTGGTTTGAGCCAGTTGACTAACTTTTCCTTCCCTCTCCCCTGCCCATATCTAAATGACTACCTACCACTCTTAACTTCCTTGCCCACTTTTGGTGCTTCCCATCATTTCCCTGGTGAATCCTAGCATTCTCTTCTAGACCGTCTTTTCAAAAGAAAAAATCTTATGATGATTCCTTTGTGTGGAATAGGCCCACACCACCTCTGTCTTGTCAGCCATCTTGACTTTATCTCCCTATAACAAGATACTATAGATGATTTTATATTCAGGATTTGAAAAATTGGGGATAAAATAAACCTAGGAAAATAAAACCACAAAAATCTAACACAAGACACACAGAACATCTGATTAATCTTATATTAATTAAATTATATACATATTTAAAAATATTTCTATAGAGAAAACACCTGGCCCAGATGATTGCTAAACACCAATCTTTAAAAAACTGTTCCAGAGAATAAAAATGACCCAATTTATCTGCTAAGAGCATAACTGAATAGCAACATCTGATAAGGATAGCCGCAATATTTAAGCCCAGTAATGTATCACAATTGTGTTAGATTTATTTTAAGAATAAAAACTGGGGCTAACTTCTGGAAATCAATCAATATAATTTACCACAATTACAGAAGTAGGAAAAAAAATACTATCATCTCAATAGGTGTGGTAAAAGCCTTTTGTGAAATTCAGCATCCATTCATGATAATACCCTTAGCAAAAATTCTGCAAATACATTGTAGAGCATATATTCATTTTGTGACATCATTCTGGCTGTTCAAAATATACTACTTAATTCTCTACTGCTCAGGGTAATAAAGAGCTGATTAATGAAGAGCTTAATAACTATACACAAAAGCCCTCTGTTTAGAAAAAAATCATTTTACAAGCTCAACAAGCCATTTAAAAATTGACTGAGTTTAACAGCAGCTTGAAAAATAAGCAATGCAAAAGAAGCAGGAGAAAAATAAGGAAAATATTCTAGTAAAGATGCCATTCCAAAGACAATCACATTTATTTCATGGGTCTTGGATGGGGCTTGGTGCTATAGAACGTTTCACTCCATAGTTCAGGAGTGAATTCTTTTCTACTGCCCTGGAATATCAGGACAGCAGATATGTCTCCTGAACACTCAAGGTGCAGAATCTCAGATAGCCAAATGACCTCCACAAAGAACTCATCCTGATGGAATCCATTCCCATACAAATCCTACTCCTATCCGGACAATCTTGGCTTGAGCCCCCAGCAAGTTCCCCCGTCCTCACCAGGGCTTTCTGTTGACTGAGAGCTCAGCAGCGCCCCAGGAGGACTCTTCAGGAAGTGCTGATGAGACCCATGAGACCTGGGATTTGAAGGCCCTATTGTAACTTCATTGAATAAACTGTATTTTCCAATTCTGGGGCGAAGGAGTAATAATTGACTATCCTTGTACTAAGTTTCTGAGAAGAGGAGCCTGCAGGTAAGGAAGAAGTCAGTGAAGGCTCACAAACAAAAAGCGCATTCCTGCAGTTTCTCCAGCTATAGAACAAAGCTCACATCATGAGTAGTAGATTCTCTAAGGAACAAGAACTCCTTATGTGTGTCCAAGAAAGAGAAAAGCAGAAAAATATTTACCTAACTAAATGGCAGGGAATCCGAAGCAGACTGAACTTTTTTATGAGCAGTTTCTTTCCTCCCTTGCCCACATGTTCTCCAGCCCATCCAGTGACCTCTCATATCTGTCTGAGCAAAGTCCGAGGCCTGCAGCAGTGGAGGAGACAGCTGACACAGCAGCCCCATAAAATGCTGAGTGTCGTGCTGGTTGGTGGGAGCTTCTGTAACAGAGCCCAGACCCTTCAGGCTTTACACACACGGCATGGGAGGTGGAGGGGGTTGCAGATTGCCAATAATTTGTGAATGATTTTTCACTTCTGCACACAGGTGCCAAGAGCCTGAGCTTCTGAAAGGTAAGAAAGGAATGACCTTTGGCTGAGAAATCAATGATAATTAATTATTAAAAATATCAGTTATTGCTGCATCCTAACCTTTGTGTCCCAGATTTTAGTAATGAGAAGATCCAAAATTTGAAAACATTTATGTCAGAGAACAACCAGCATAAAGATTGATACACCAACAGCTTCATGCCTCAGAGCCTCAGGCTGGGAGGCCTGTGTTTAATTCCTAAGGGACAGCTCTGCTTGCCCTTCTCATTGTCACTGCCAGATTCTCTTCAGCCATGAGGAGGAGGAGGTCTCCCTGAACTCTGGCCTCGTGGTCTGTAGGGCAGATCCTTAGGGCATGTGTGTTCACTTCTTTCATCCTTCTTGGAGGGGAACTTCCATGTAAATCCTTCATCCCTTCCTCCATCCCTTCCTTTCTTCCCTCCGTCCCTCCCTCTCCTTCCTTCTTCCCTCCTTCTTGGTGCTTTTTGGGTACTTGCTGTGTACCTAAGCATTGGTATGTCCAGGGGTAGATATGAAGAAAAGTACAACCTAATCTCTGGTCTCCCAAAGCTCCTAATTTCTCTGCCACTATCAGTTAACCATAAACTCCCTTTTGAATTACCTGCCATGTCCTTCCTGGCACTCAATTCCTTCTTTCTCACGGTCTTTATAGACATGCAAGATCCCCTCCCTCTTTTTCCAAAGAGCAAAAACATCTGATTCAGAGTCATGTCTCTCTTCACCAGCCTCCTTGTAGTATCACTGCGTGTGAATTCTGATTCACCCACATGTAAATTATGAAGCTGAGTACTAGATGCCCAGGCCAGATGTGCAATTGGTCTCTTTTTCCTACATTACTCAGGAGGAGACTAGGACAGCCTTGTCCTCTCTGTGCTGGACACCGTCCCTTTGATTCTGTCCTTGTTTGCATGCCTCCTCCTGCTATTTCAGGACCCAGGGAGCTTTCTCCTTCACTAAGGCCCAATCGTATCCTCATCTTCATCAGCAATTGTGTCACCTCCTACTTACTAGATATTTAAGGGGCCTTTCCACCAATAAGCCTCCCTCTATGGCCTAGTATTCTCTAGAAAAAAATATGTCCCTACTGTCTCCCAAAACCTGGAGCAAAGGACAAACACCACCACAAACAATTTCTGCTTTACAAGGTGCAATCTGAAGAGGATGTGGAAAGCGCTGAGATTTCATAAATGATGCTGTGGACTCAGAATCATATTAGGAAAAAAAAGGCACTTGGCTGCTCATTCGGAAATATTGTTCTCTAGTCTACAATCTTAATTTTAATCACTTAAATAGAATCAGGCTCCTTTCTGTTCGCAAGTTTTAAAATGTTATTATTAATAAACCGGGAAAGACTTACTGGTACCCAGCACACGTTTGCATTTGGTAGGTATTCAACAATGTTTCTGAGAAACAGATACTTCCTAAGTGCAACCACATTTTGCTTCTTTTCTAATAAAAATTTTCAACGTTTAAAAATAAAAATGTATCATCATTATTGTGTGACTAAAGTCACAATGGTTCTTCCTTGGCGATGACAAGAGTCTATAATTTTCATAAAATTTGGAAGACAATTGCAGTTGATTCCTAGAAAGTTTTTTTTTTAATTCTCAAAATTCAACAATAAGAAAACAATACAATAGACCAAAAACTATTAATATAGCTTTACTAGGGAATATTACCCAGCAGAAAGAAGGAATGAACTGTTGATACAAGCAAGAACTTGAATGGATCGACTAACATTGGGTGTAATTGTTCTTCTTTATCTAGTTTTTTAACACAGACAGATAGCTCATTGATTTTACCCCATTCTTCTAGCTTTAGCTAAAAAGATAATGCGATGATTTATCCCCAATTCTGCTTTAATAGCATCACGCAAATTCTAATGTTTCATTTGAAATTTCATTCAATTCAAAATATGCTCCAATTTTGTTTCTGACTCTTTGGCCCACAAGTTATTCATAAGTTTGGTGCTTAATTTTCAAACTTTTGGATATTTTACAAAATTGCCACATTTTGCATACACATCTTTCTGTTATTGATTTTTATTTTAATTCTCTTATAGTAGGAGACATTCTGTGTCATTTTCAACCTTTTAAATGTATTTAGACTTGTTTTAAATTCCAGCAAATGGTCTACCTTAGTAAATGTCTCCTGAACACTAGAAAACAATGTGTACTCTGCCATTTTTAAATGAGTGCTTTCTAAATGACAGTGAGGTCAAATTAGTTGAAACTGTAAGGTCTTTTTTTGTTAATTCTTCAACATTTCCTTTTCCTTTTCTTCTATACTTCTTAAGCATTTGGAAATATCCAACATAGCACAATATAATTATAGATTTGTCCATTCTTCCTTTCAGTTCTACCAGTTTTATTTTGTTTTCCAATATAAAGTGTATGGATATGTAAAATTGTTACATCTTCTTAATGAATTTATACTTTTATCATTTTAGAATGTCCCTGTTTACCTATGATATCTTCTAAAATCTATTATACTTTTTAAAAAACAATTTATTTTTAATGCATCTAGTTTTTTACATTTAAAGTGCACATTATACAGACCTAAGAGGTCCTGCTTTTTTTCTCATTTTGCCAAAACTTATCATTTAATTGGGATACTAGTTCATTGCCTGAAGTAGTTGCTAGTATGGTTGGGTTTAAGTCTCCCATATGGCTATTTACTTTCTATTTTATTTTATTTATCATTCCTTCCTTCCTTCTTCCTTACATTATTTTACCTTAGTCTTGCATTTTTTTTAGTCTTACATTGTATCTGCTATATTGGGCTTTTACCTCCTCTGCCTCCTTAACTTCTTCATTGTCCTAAAATTTACAGTATGGACATCCAAGTTTCTGAACTGGATCCTGAATTCACACTCTATCATTTTTATATATAAGAAACAGAACAATGTCATTTACTCCTTCCTTTTCTTTGTGCTGTTTATAATTCATCTATTTCTACATATATTATAAACCCCAGAGTTCACCATTACTTATAAGTTGTTATCTAAAAAAGAGAACCAATGGTGTAAAACTAAAGCTAACCAGTGATTGTAATTCTGATGATAGCTGGCAGCTGAGAAAATTCCCTCCTACTGCTAGGTTGCCAAAAGTTTATTTTGTTGGTTTGTTTTTGTTTTCTTTTTTAGTGAATGAGGTTAAATTTTACCCCTTTTTTTTTCAATTTTGACCTATCATATTCTTTTTTATTATTTATGTGGTAAATTTCATTAGTTTATTTCTAAATGTTAAACCAACTATTTACTACTGAGAGAAACCTTTTTTTTCATTAAACAATAGCTGTGTACATTAATGCAAACATGGGGTACAGTGTAGTGTTTTCATATACAATTTGAAATATTTTCATCAAACTGGTTAACATAGACTTTGTGTCACTTAGTTATTGTGTTAAAACATTTATACTTTAGTTCGAGAAAAATTCACTTGTACCCTCGTTAGACAGACCATATAGATGATCTTTTCAGTCACCCTCCCTCTACCCATCCACCCTTCTCCCCTCCCTTCCCCCATCTCCTCCCAATATTCTTGGTCTAGAATTAGGTTGTATCTTTCATTTGAGAACTATAAATTAGTTTCATAATAGGGCTGTATACATTGGATACTTTTTCTTCCATTGTTGTGATACTTTGCTAAGAAGAGCATTTTCCAGTTCCATCCATGTAAACATGGAGGAGGTAAAGTCTCCATCTTTCTTTAGGGCTGCATAGTATTCCATGGTGTACATATACCACAGTTTATTGATCCATTCGTGGATCGATGGGCACTTGGGCTTCTTCCATGACCTGGCAATTATGAATTGGACTGCAATAAACATTCTGATACAAATATCTTTTTTGTAGTGTGATTTTTTTTCAAGGTCTGCTTTTAAAGTTTTGTTTAGGCAGCTCCTGAGCAATCCTTAGGCTAATTTAGATTCACCACTATGGCAACATTTTCTGTGGATTCTATTGCTGCTCTGGATAGTAGGTATTCATTTTCTGCCTGGTGGGAAGGTAAACTACAAGAGCCCTCTGAGAGCCCAGGGAATTGTTCTGTCTTCTTCTTCCCTGTGTCTTATCCTAGCCTTGGGCAGCTTGGGCAGATCAGTAGTACTCAACCAAATACCCAGGGCCTGCAAAGTCTTTGGGCTGCATAACTTTGGGAATCTCTGTGCTGCTCCCTTCCCTACAGGACTTTACTATGAAATTCTAGCCACCACAAACATATGGAACTCTGTTCTCTACCCATCTCTGGGAAGGATCTGTCTGAGTCTCCCCTCTCTACTTGAACCCTGAAAACTGAACCCTAGGGAGAGAGTTGGTACCAATGTTTGTTTCTATTCTCTCAGAAATGGAGGTCCTGAGCTGCCTGCTTTCCAGCATCTGAAAACCATTTTTTTTTAAAATATATGTTGTCTGGTTTCCTAGTTATTTAAGGCAGAAGAGTAAAAGTGGTCTCCCTTTTTTCATCTTGGTTGGAAGTGGAAATCTTTCCTGGCCATATTCAAATAATGCAAATCCAGGGGAACTCTCAAACAGTGCTAACTATACATTGTTTTTGCATAAAAACATTAATTTATAGTCCAATTGCACATGAAGAATTACAGTTTTAGCATCTTAAACTATATTTGAAAATCAAAAACTGTGTCTAAGTCTGTTCATTGTCAGATATATGAGCCATGCTGAGCTTCAATTTCTTCTTCTGTAAAAAGAGGATAGTAGTATCCACTTTCCTAGGCTGTCATAAGAATGAAGAAAGATTGTGTGTGTGTGTGTGTGTGTGTGTGTGTGTGCCTGTGTTTCTAGTACAAAATGTGGCATGTAGCTATTCAATAAATGCTTGTTGTTTTAATTTTCAAACCAAGATGTGTAGTATCTGTTTGTTTCTTTTCCTTCTTAGTCTGTATTCACTTTCCTTCCCTTTTATTTTTATAAGAATCTGTAAAGAACTCTATTCATTACCTGTCCAACAGTCCTGCTAGTAGTCAGTAATGGTTGAGCTCCTCAAGAATAATTATGGAAACTTTATCTCCACTCACAACAGTATTTATTTCATATCCCTGGCTGTAAAGTGAGGAGAAGAAGGGTTTGAATAATAATCCTGTCATTTCACTGAACAGTCACATATTATTTAATTTCATTTCCTGTTGCCAATGACAGATATTTTGCTCACTTTATCCTACACTTTGCTTTTATCCCTAAAAGCCCTCAAAATGACTCAACTGTTTAGAATTAGTCACACACTCACTAATTAGTACCTAATACTTAAAACTTAAGTGCAGCAATGGACTATTACTCATACTGTTAAGCATAGTCATGAAGAGTTCAACATATAAGAATGTTCAACTTCATAAAAAAGTCATTTCACACAAGAGACTAGGTTCTGAAATGGACTAAAGTATTCTGAGGTCACCACTTTCCCTTCTATTTTCCAGACACATGGTGTTCTGCCAAAATCTACATGTGTATTTTTTGGAAAGAATTTGTGGGGAACTGTATTAAACAGCGCCTGGGAGGTTAGAAGTGCTACGTGTATAATCCTTCCCAGACTCTGACAGAACTAGCTCTCCAACTTGGAAGGCAGGAGTATTACCTTGGGTGCTTGTGGAAATGCAAATTCCTAGGTCCTATCTGCAAAATATCTGAGTTAGTAAAACTGGAAGAATATTATGAAGCTACACTACAGATCATTCTGATGTAGGTAGCCCTCTGCCCACACTTAATATGATTAGATTCCAGACAGCAATCATAGCAAAAGAATCTGAGGTTGAAAAACTTAAGCTTGCATAGCAAAAAGGAGGGATAGAAGGCAAGTACTGAGTGAACCCATGAAAGCCATTTAAACATTTTCATGCTCATTAATTACACCATAATAATAATTAAAGCTTATTCCATGCCAGGCACTGTTCTAAGTGATTTATCTTAACTCATCCGAACACTATTTAGTACCATTATTATTTGTTTTTTAAATAGGCTTTATTTTTTATAGCAGTTTTAGATTTACAACAAAATTAAGGGTAAGATACAGAGGCTTCTTATAATGCCCCTGTCCCCTGCCCCACTATCAACATCCCCTGGAGTGGTACTATTGATACATAATTATCACCCTAAGTCCATAGTTTACCTTAGAGTTTACTCTTGAAATTGAATATTCTGTGGATCTTGCAGAAGTGTCCAACCTTTTGGTTTCTCTGTGACACACTGGAAGAAGAGTTGTCTTGGGCCACACATTAAATACATAAAAACTAAAGAAAAGCTGATGAACAAAAAAAAAAAAAAAAAGGTCTGTGCATAATTTTTGTGATATCTACCACCACAGATAGCAAAAATATCCTCACATAATCTGGCAGCCCATTGACTATTGACTGGACCCCCCTGCATGACCTGTATCCACCATTACAGTATTATACAGAGCAGGTTCACAGACATTAAAATCCTCTGTGCTCCAACTATTCAGCTTTCTCGCAATAGTTTGGATGTTGTCCCCTCAAAAATCTCATGTTGAAAATTGACATTCAGCATCGCAGAACTGGAGGTGGGTCCTGGTAGGGACTGTTTGGATAATGGGGCTAGGGGTGGTTCCCTCATGAGTGGCTTGGTGATATTCTTGTGAGGTCTCACTCTTAGCTCTCATGAACACAGGTCACTGACGAGTTTGGCACCTCCCACCCCTTCTTTTGCTTCCTCTCTCACCCTGTGATGCCTGATCCCCCCCTAAGACTCTCCCTAGAAGAAGATGCTAATGCTCTGCTTTTAATACAACTTGCAGAGCTGTGAATCAACCCCTTTTCTTTAGACATTACTCAGTATAGAAAAACAGCCTCAGGTTTTCCTATACAGAAACTCAACAGATTAAGACATTCCTCCCTGAAACCAGGGAGGAATTCACCATTTACCTCCCAAAATACATCTTGGTTGCTTCCAAGTTTAGGCAATGATGAATAGTTTCTATTAACATAAACATGTACGCAGATTTTCATATGCTTTTCATATGAAACATTTTCAAAGTTTTCAGCCCCTTTGAATAAATACTAAGTATCATGATTGCTAGATCATAATGGTATACTCATTTACAGATGAGGAAACTAAGACAAGGATAATAATTTACCTAAAATCATACAGCTTTTAAGAAAGACAGCTGGAACTGAATTCACACTATTTAGCTCCAGAGTTTGTGCTCTTAACCACCACACATACAGCTTCTCAGCTTCTCAACAATAAAGACCTGTCAATGAATAAAACTTCAATAAATGTAGTTTTAAAAATCTAATTGGCCTTTATGAGTAATTCATGAATGGGGCAGCATCCAGTCTATAAAACAGAAAGGATCTCTGCTGGGTGTAGCAGAACAATCAGATTTTATAAGGCTTGTACCAGAAAAAAGAAAACAGCTCAGTACAAATAGCAGAGTAATTAACATCAAGTTACTTTCCTTGTCTGAGTTTAAGTAGAAGGGACTTCTCTAATATGCTGTCCATCTTGACTAGGTCCCTTTTGATTGGTTGCTGCAAATCTCTTGGTTTGGCCTACTTGGGGATTTCATATGTGTGTGTGTGTGTTGTTTCAGTTAAATTACACAGCAGATAGCATGAGGGACTTCATACTGGTTTGGACTGCTGCAGAAACTCAGTTCAAATAAATGGGCTCCCACAGATTTCATTTAATAAATATCACATGAAATAACAGGAATTTCATTGTTATTTGATAAATTTTAAATGAGCTACACTGGATTCTGCACCACTAATTCACATTTATAATTCCCTTGCTCACAAGAAACTTTGCAGATCAGGAGATTCACAGTGAGATTTTCACTTCATCTTAACCAAAGGCCGAGAAGTTACCACAGGTTTTCAATTTTGTTTTGTGCATATAATTTATTGGTTCTTCATCCAAGTCTTCATTTACTGCTGTCCCAAGGACAAATGTCAGGAATACAGCCCCTTGACCCATGTCAGCCTCCATCCTCCTAATACAAACAGGAAAACAGCTGGTCTAAATGGTATAAATTATAAATCCAAATACATTTTCAACAGTGTAGTTAGCTTTGTGATCTTATTCACACTTATTAACACCTCTGAGACTTATGACCTACCATATTGGGTCATTATAAATATTCCCTGAGAGTCTATATACAGACCTAATTCCATGCCTGACACATTAGTGAGTCTACTCTCAGCCACAGTGGTCTTCAGAACATAGTCGTGTCAAGTGTCTCTTCAAAATCCTCCTTATACTTTATTTGAAATATATAACACTCCTCATCGTCATAGGACTTGTGAAGAAAAGACATCTAACACATTATATAATTTCCTATTTCTCCTATTTATGGTCTGCTTTTCCCTACAAGAATGTAAGCTTCATAATGGCATAATTTTGTGGGGGGTTTTTGTCTTGCTTTGTAAACTGCTTTATCACCAAAGCCTCTGATAAGGCCAGGCATATAGTAGGCACTCAATATCTGTCGAATGAATACATAAACAAACATTCAATAAAAAGTAACTGCCAGGTCTGCACCTGTGGCTCAAGTGGCTAAGGTGCCAGCCACGTACACCTAAAGTGGTGGGTTTGAATCCAGCCCGGGCTCACCAAAACAACAATGACGGCTGCAACCAAAAAGTAGCCGGGCATTGTGGCAGGCACCTGTAGTCCCAGCTACTTGGGAGGCTGAGGCAGGAGATTCACTTGAGCCCAGGAGTTGGAGGTTGCTGTGAGCTGTGATGCCATAGCAATCTACCCAGGTGGACAGCTTGAGGCTCTGTCTCAAAAAAAAAGTAACTGCCACTACCACTAACAACACCATTAAATCTCTCTCAATCTCAGCCTTTTCACCTGTAAAACAGAAATAATATCCATGCCTTACTCATCTCAGGGTTATTACTAAGAGGACATAATTATGTGCCAATACTACGCAAATACAAATTGCATTACCCTTATTTAGTTTTTCTGATCACATTTATATTTCTAATTTCTTGTCTAATTTTTACATGACAGATTTGTGTTCTTTCTAATTCCCTTAGGAATGAATCTGTTTTCTTTTCAGCCAAATATGCATCATGACAATAACTTTAACCCTCAGCCAAATTTTGTCTCCTTTAGGATGTCTTCCCTAATGTTAATTACATATTTTATTCACATCCCCTTGCCAACTTGGGCTGAGTGAAGATTTATCTAGGTCTATGTAGTTCAAACACTATAAAAACTGCCTCTGGGTACTATGGTAGTATTTTATTCTTAATTAAAGGGCTTCTTAGATTCCTTATGTAGTAAAATGAGACAACAAATTTATTTTAAACTGAAATGTCCTCACTTCTCAATATGTAATCTTACAAAAAAAAAAAAGACAAAATTATATAAAATCCCCTTTCTTTTCAAATCACTTTAGAGGCAGGCAACATTTTACAAGTACCTTTTTTATTTTCAAAAACCTTAACATTTCTAACAGGGTTAGTCCTTAAGGATACGACTAAGGACCACCTTAAAAAATACATTATACCTGGCAGCTCACTATAAACTTCACTGGCTTCTATGATCCCATACCTGAAACAGGAGTTAGTCTCCTGATTAGTCTCAGGAGACTAATCACAGATCAGGGAAAAACATCACTTCAGCAGGAACCATACTATTTCACCTTTTAACGAAATATGATGTTTGATCCAGATTCTTTAAAAAACACATTATGATAAAGCAAATGGGTTAAAAGTTAACAATTACAACCAAGGTTTCCTATTCCTTATCTTTTACTCACAAGCAGACACACATGCCTAGTTATTCCTACAGTTCAAACTAACCTCAAATCAAAGTCACAACCACAGATACTTCTAAGTTGATCAACAGGTTAACAATTCCTAATTTAACACCCATTCAGGGAGAAGATTTTCACAGGTTATGTCTCCAACAAAGGTTTAATAACCAGAATCCATAGAGAATTTAAATGTATTAGCAAGAAGAAACTGAGTGATCCCATCTCAGGGTGGGCAAGGGACTTGAAGAGAAATTTCTCTAAGGAAGATCGGTGCACGGCCTACAGATATATGAAAAAATGCTCACCATCCTTAATCATCAGAGAAATGCAAATCAAAACTACTTTGAGATATCATCTAACTCCAGTGAGATTAGCCCATATCACAAAATCCCAAAACCAGAGATGCTGGCATG
>CAUYTI010132043.1:0-108821 GCA_963575145.1 Galago senegalensis | reverse complement strand
CTAGATAGGTATAGAAATGTGCAGACAGATGGCGATTGACAGAAATATTTCCATTATAATGGGTATAATAGGCCAGGCCCAGTGGCTGAGGTTTGTAATCCCAGCATTCTGAGAAGCCAAGGCAGGTAGATTGCTTGAGCTCAGGAGTTCCAGATCAGCCTGAAAAAGAGCAAGACCCATCTTTACTAAAAATAGAAAAATTAGCCAGGCATTGTGGTGGGTGCCTGTAGTCCCAGCTACTCAGGAAGGCTGAGGCAAGAGGATTGCTGGAGCCCAAGTCTGAGGTTGCTGTGAGCTATGATGCCACAGCACTCTACCCATGGCAACCAAGTGAGACTCTGCCTCAAAAAAAAATATATATATATATATACACACACACACACACACATAAATGGTGTAATTTCATACACTCTATATTAAATTTTATTTTACTTAAATGTATCTGAAGAAAAAGAATAAGTATTTCCTTCTATTCTACTATTTCCCTACTTCTGTATTAGTATCCTTTCTTTTTTTTGTCACAGAGTCTCACTTTGTCACCCTCAGTAGAGTACCATAGCATCACAGCTCACAGCAACCTCAAACTCTTAAGGCTTAAGTGATTCTTTTGCCTCTGGCTCCAAAGTAGCTGGGACTGCAGGTGCTTGCCACAATGCCCAGCTATTTTTTTGAGACAGGGTCTCACTATTCCTCTGGCTAGTCTCGAACTCCCGAGCTCAGGCAATGTATTCGTATCTTATTGTTTGCTTTAATTTACTTACAGGGCAAACCCTTGGTAGGGCTGCTGGGAGGGGATTAGTTCATGGTGGAAGAGCCGACATGAATGTGATTAGTACCTGTTTTAATTCTGTTCAGCTGTCCAGGCTATTATAACAAATTATCTTCAACTGGATAATTGATAAACAAAAGTCTACTGTTGATAGCACTCGACGTTGGGTAGTCCAAGATAAAGGCGCCAGCAGATCCAGTGTCTAGTGAGGACTCATTTTCTGCTTCAACATAGCTTTCTTGCTACTTGTTACATGGCAGAAGGGGTAAGTAAGCTTCCTTTTATAAGTTCTCTGCTATGGTTTAAACGTATACGTCCCTCCAAAATTCATATGTTAGAACCTAATACCCAATGTGACTGAATTAAGAGATGAAGGCTTTTGGGAAGTGATTAGGTCATGAACGGTCTGCCTCCATGAATGGATCCATTGGTCTTATAAAAGAGGTTGGAGGGAGTGATTTTTTTTCTCCCCCTTTTGGCTTCTGTGCCCTCCACCATGTGAGGATACACCCTTTATTTCTTTGTGAAGATACCATAACAAGGCACCATCTTGTAAACTGGGAGCATGTCCTTACTGCACCTGTTGCTGCCTTGATTGTGGACTTCTGAGCCCCCCAAACTGTGAGAAATAAACCTTTATTATTTACAAATTACCCAGTCTAAGGTATTTTGTTATAATAGCCTGGATGAAGACAGGCACTAATCCCAATTATGAGGGTGGAGCTATCATAACTAAGCAAATCCCAAAGGACCATTTAGATGGTTTAAACTTATGAATGGGGGGAGGTCATAGCAGTGCCCTTAAAAGAGAACTCAAAGAACTAGCTCACTGGTTCTACCACGTGAGGACACTTTGAGAAGGTGCCATCTGAGAATCAGAAAGTGGGCCCTCGAGGGCAGTGCCTGTGGCTCAAAAGAGTAGGGCACCAGCCCCATCTGCCAGAGGTGGCAGGTTCAAGTTCAGCCCCAGCAAAAAAAAAAAAAGAAAAAAGAAAGTGGGCCCTCATCAAAGATGGAATCTGCTGGCATCTTGAACTCCCAACCTCCAGAACTATGGGGAATAAATTTCTGTTGTTCATAAGCCACCTAGCTTTATGGTATTTTGTTATGGCAGCCCACACAGACTAAGACACAACTCTTCCTGTTCAATGTTTTCTTGATAATTCACAACTATGTGATCTTCCATATGAAATGTGAAAACATTTAATCAGTACTAGTACACTCATCCCCAAGAGAATTTGTGTATTTCATGAGAATCAAACTAGTTCTATAATTTGACTTGGGAACAGTAGCATATTTTTGATACTGACTACTCATCCAAGAAAACAATATATGTTTTTCATTTCCTTGGGCCTTATTGCTGCCTTTCAGCAAAATTTTATCATAAAATCTTTGTAACTTGTCAATTTCTAAATATTTTATGGCTTTTGTTGCTATTGTGGAGACAATCTTACTTTATCTTTGGTATATTGCTTACAAGAACATTTCTAATTTTTCACTGGCTTACCTACTGTGAGTAAAGCCTCTTATTGGATTCAATTTCAAAATTGAGACACTTATTTTTTTTTGTACTACGATTTTATTTATTTAAAAATCAGGATGCAAAGTATATGTACATTTTCTAAATCCAACAACCTAAAATATGAATATATGGAGAAAGACAAAGCAATTATGTGATAAATTTAGTTAAGATGATGAGATTGTGGGGAGCTGTTTATCCTTTTCCTATTTTCCAGGATATTTTAAATTTCAAGTATATCTATAAAGAAAAATAAAAGTTCTCCTAATTTTCAGCCAGAATTTCAAATGTTATTCCACATAACTTCCTTACCTATGCAACCATGGGGACTTGGGGACTTCACACATGTGCACACCTGACCCCGCCACTGAGCCTACCCATGGAGGCAGCCACCCTTCTTGCTGCCTTAGAGCTGATGTAATTAATACCTTTTATATTTGAGAGGTTAGCTCTGGGAAAATCCCTGAACTGTGTAACTTTAACTACACTGAATGTATCCCAAACTCACTAAGCATGAGACACCTAGATTTTCAAGGTTTCCTATCATCAGCAAATAATAATGTTGCCTCTTCTGTTGGGGGCTTTTCACTGTTACAGTCAGCTTATTGTACCACATAGGAAGAAAGCTTTTCTTGGCTAGAGTTTAGAGGGGGTTGCTGATTATGTGCAAAGGGCTTTGGTCAAAATGACCTACCTACGTATTCCTGCTCTGTCATCTATTAGTTGTGTGATCCTGGGACTGGGAAACTTATCTGACCTCTATGGATCTCAGGGTCCCCATCTCTATAATGGGGATAACAGTAGTACTTAGAATTGTTAAGAATCAAGCACTAGTTAATACATTGAATCATTTAGAATGGACATTAAGCCCTATATTACGCATTAGTTTGCATTTATCAAAATCTGTTGCAAACTTTATCTCCTGTAAGCCTCACAACCACACCAGAAGTTGCGGCTACCTCCATTCTACAAAAGAGGATACCAAGCTCTAAGAAGCAAGTGCTCTGCCCGGGGTCAGTCACATACAATTTAGGGCTGCCTGACAAAACTAACTCTTAGAAAATAGTGCAATCAATCAAATTCTGCCAACGCGTGCGATTTTAAATCGCACTAAAGTGGGATTAATTCATTCTACACGCTGCTGGCATTTTACCAGAAAAGGATAGCATACTGACGCAACAGCACGAGGCTCCCATCCATCTCGTCTTAGGCTTCCGCCCAGGTTGCCGAGAAGAGCCGAGCGCGCTCGAAAGAGCCCGTCAACCTTCGGCAACAATCGCTAGGGGGCGGGGCCTGTGCTTCGGCACGTTCCGCGCAGGGCATTGTGGGAAGGGCGGCCGGTGCAGCCGCAGCTGCCATCTTAGAGACTCTTTTCCTTGCGGCCTGCTAATAGCAGGCGGCATTACGGCGGCTGTAAACCTCGGGAACAGGCGCAAAGTCACCTGGTCGACAGCTTACCTTCCTCCAGCCTCGACAGGACCGCCAGCCCGCGTCTGAAGGCGGAGGCGAGAGGAGCCGGGCGCGTGAGGGGGCTGAGGCCAGCGGTTAGTCAGAGCGTCTCCCGGAAGGATGGGCCGGTCCCGGAGCCGGAGCTCGTCCCGCTCCAAGCACACCAAGAGCAGCAAGCACAACAAGAAGCGCAGCCGGTCGCGGTCGCGGTCCCGAGACAAGGAGCGCGTGCGGAAACGTTCCAAATCCCGGGAAAGTAAACGGAACCGGCGGCGGGAGTCGCGGTCCCGCTCGCGCTCCACCAACACGGCCGTGTCCCGGCGCGAGCGGGACCGGGAGCGCGCCTCGTCCCCGCCCGACCGCATCGACATTTTCGGGCGCACGGTGAGCAAGCGCAGCAGCCTGGACGAGAAGCAGAAGCGGGAGGAGGAGGAGAAGAAAGCGGAGTTCGAGCGGCAGCGAAAAATGTGAGTGCCGGTGGGGGAGGGGCCGGGCCGGGCCGGGGGGCGCGGGGAGAGTGCGGGGCGCGTGGCCGGCCCCGCGGGCTGCGGCGCGCCAGGCGCGGGCCGGGAGGGAACCCTTGAGGCCGGAGCCGAGGAGGCTCGGGGCGAGAGCGGTTTTGGCGCGAGAGGCGGAGAATCCCGGAAGTCGGGCGGAGTTGAGCGCGGGGTCGCGGCGGCGGCGGCGTCTGCAGGTCCGCCCGCCAAGGGCAGAGAAAGGCTTCGAGCCGGGGGCGCACATCGCGGCTGCCTGCAAGCAGGTCTCCTCAGGAAGCTTAAATATTCGATAGGGCAGGAATACTCTCGGGAATGAGAGAGAGTATTCTTGCGTTTTCTCTTTAGTGTGTTTCTTTTGTTGAAGGTGTCGCGGTTGCTTTTCTTTCCTTGAATCTACACACATTTCCTCTTTTTTTGGAGACTTAAAAAAAATGCACAGACCTGAAGTGTACAGTACAGTGAGTTGTGACCCTTGAAATCACCTGTGAAACCGTCATCTCAGACCTAGTTTTGCTTTATAATTCCGCTAGCAAACGTGCAGTTTTATTTCTTTTTCTGCTAGTTATTTAGAAGATTCTTGAGTACTTGCTCACGTACGGAATTTTTATTTGGAGAAACTCAGTTACATTAAGGTTCGTTACTTTGAATACTGCTCATATGTTTCCAAAAAATCACATCTTAAGTTTCCCTGGATATAAAAGTAGATGTGGGTAATCTCAAACTAAAGAACTTTTTTTTTTTTAATGTAGGCTTTTTGTGTGAGTTTGTTTTCTACTTTAAGACCATGGTACCCTAATGCTCTGGGTATCCCCAAAGCTGAATTGAAAAGGACGGTGAACAGGTGCACTAAGTCCTTGTTTAACCAACCATCCTTGTTAAGTTCTCTGGATGTTCAGAAAGTGCTTATGGGGCAAGAATGTCCCTACGTTTATCACTTTCCTGAGACGAAATTATGTGTGCTGAATTGTCTGGGGGTTTTCTATTTTCCTGTAGTTGCATTGTGTAGATTTCCCAGCACAGCTTGTTCCTAAACCAAAGTTACTAAGAGATACTAAATTACAGAGGAAGCAGTTATCTGGAGTTGTTTTGCTGCCAACATTTCCTTTTAAAACATATGCAACTCTTTCACTTTTCCTGTATGTAAAACAATCTGTAATATATTTGAAATCAAAGTTTAAGTAATTGTTTTACATTAAACCTTAATATCAAAAGTTACCTAAGACATCCCGAGATAATTTTTCCATCCAAAGAATACTTATTTGACTTGCAGTAGAAAACAAAGACTTTTAGGAAAAATGAAAGGAAACTTGGTATTCAGAGGATGCTTAGAAACACTTATTTAGCAAGTATGGATGGATAGCAGAGAAGAAATCTAGGATGAGCTGATTGAGAATAGAGTAGGTATCTGGCTCTAGGTTGAAAGAAAACTGCTGTATTGTTTCAGAGGGGTAAGAGGGCAAAACTAAACTATTATGTGCCTTGCAGTAGGCAGTGCTTAATATTTCTAATGCCTTCAAAATAACTCAAAGGAAACAGACATGAGGATTGGAGCCTTGGGAATAGAGCAGCAGTTCTCAACCTATGGGTCGTGACCCCTTTGGGAGTTGAATGATCCTACCACTAGGGTCGCCTAAGACCATTTTACATATCAGATATTTAGATTACGACTCATAAGACTAGCAAAATTACAGTTTTGAAGTAATGAAAATAATTTTATGGTTTGGGGTCACCACAACATGAGGAACTGTATTAAAGGGTTGCAGCATTAGGAAGATTGAGAACCACTGGAATAGGGGAAAGTTTCTAAGTGCCAGGCACTGTGGCAGGTGCTGTCGAGATAAAGATGATTGGTCTCTCTCCAACATCTTAACATTACTAGCTTGAAGATAGATAATTAGATAGGTATTAAGTATAGTGAACTGAGTGATAGTAATATAAATGTGTAAAGAAAGTATCCTAGGTGGATGAATACTTCAGTTGTGCTAAAGAGTGAATGGATCAAATAAGAAAAAGAGATAGACTAGGCATAAGATACATGTGGACCAAAGGAGAGAACCTCCTCCCGTCACTCCTGCCAGAATAAAGAGAATGAGGAAAAATGATCTTAAAGTGGAAAAATTAGGTGGCATAGAATATGAATCTACAAATATTGCAGTTGTGGAGTGACTCTCGGTAAATAGAGGCTGGGAATGACAACCAGGTTCTTGTTTGTCATATTAAGGAGCTAGGATTTCATCCTAGAAACAGGAAGTGTTTCAGGCAGGTAAATGACATATGCTTGTTTGTTTTTAACAAATCATACATTATAGGATAGAAACTAGTTAAGAGGTGGGTACAGAAGTCCACGCAAGAGTAGTGAAGGAAGTAGTTTGGATGGAAAAGAGGGATGGATTTAAGAAATATTTGAGGTGTTTTAAATTGGATATGGGACATAAGGGAAAAGAAGCATTCATGTTGGTTGTCTTATAATGTGGCTATTGCAACTCATTTGTCAAATATTTAAGTAAATACTATGTCAGAAAATTGGTGAATCGTGAATAAAGGAGAGGGAAAAGGGGTAAGGGAGCTTCCACTGTGAGCACTAGTTTTGGATATACTGTACTGAGTTTATCCAAGGTTGATAATGGAGACTGAAGCCTAAGGAAGGAGGGCCTTTATTTATGTCAGTGTATGGACCAGGGAGAGTGTGGAGAGAGAAGAGCAACTGTCAGAGGATTTACCCTCGGGAATGTCTGTATTCGCATTTCACAGGAGGGAGTGAATGGTGGAAGCAGAAAAAAGATCTTTAAGAATGCAAGATGTCAAATGTACTTTCAAGAACTACTAGGTTTAGGTGGAGAAAGACAGTGAAATAGGAATAGTCTGTTGGGTTTAAAGTTAGTAATTTTAAGATTGGAAACCAGATTGCTTTGTCACTTAAAATTCTGAGGCCTGTATCTGAACTTGTTTTATCTGTGAAATAAAAATAGATACCTGTGTTCTAAGGTAGTTATCTTTGTGGTATTTGGCATATAGCAGTCTTAATAAATAATGTTATTTAAGAGAACTTGCATATACAGCCAGACTGAGCCTGATGAACTTAAGAAGTTATGTACCAGTTAAAATTTTAACGCTCAAGTCTTCACATTTTCCCCTCTCCATACCTTACAATAGCTCAGTCACATGGTTCAAAATTCACTTCAAAAAATCTGTTTGTGCTTATCCCTGTATTTCAGCCATTCAGTATAGTTCCTTACTCCCCTGCTACACCACTATTACCATTTCCTTAATTATTCTTTTAAGATGCTGTAGGCATGTTAAGTATTTATTAACTGTTGAAAAAGTAGACAGCAGAAAATGACTTGCAGCAAATCAGGAAATTGTTAATGGTATAATAACTTACTTTTGCTTGTGATATCTAGGTTTGGATATCTTTTAGTGTTCAACTGCATAACAGATAAAGAGCCTTCAAATTACAATCTCTAAACTAGACTGGGATCAGTATGCTATATGAGTGATTCGTAGAACACTTGTACAGCTCATTGTGAGAGCAAAGATGAGCTTTTGTGAGCAGATTAAGTGTATGAATTACATATTTTTAGAGATTAGGGCTCTGAAGATGAATTCTAGGGCATAGGACTTAACTGATGTTGACAAGAACTTTATTAATTTTCTAATGGTTATTTTGTTACATTTTTGTGCCTGTCTTTACCTCTCATATTTATCCTGGAGAAACAATATAGGGTAGTATAAGTGCTTAAGACATTAGCTTTGGAGTCTTCCTAGTTTTAGAGTAACAACTCCAGAACATCCAGTGAAGTTTAGTCCAGAAACTTAAACTGCTTAGCCTTAGTTTCCTAACTAAAAATGAGAGTATTAATATCCACCTCATAGGAACAGATGTGAGATTTAAACGATGACATGGTATGAGTTCTTGGCATAGTATTTGGTACCTATTAAGCACTAAATAAATGCTGTTTGCTAGTAATTGATTTCCAGAGGTAAACCCCCTAGGATTGAGTTCCCACATTTTAAAGATATTTTAAGAGAATAGTGTCAGTTGCTCTGTATGGAGTAATACTCTTTTTTAGCAGTGCTGTAGTTCTGTACCCTTGTTATGTTGTTTTAGTAGTTACTCCTTCTAAAGTTGATTATGAGTAGTGTTTTTAAAACACCTAAGAACATAAAGAAAATAGGGACATGGTATTATACTATTTCTGTTGAAAAACTTGAGGATTTTGATTTAACCTAACTTTTTATTTTTTTTTTTTTACATGAGGATTCTTTTTTTTTTTTTGGTAGAGACAGAGTTTCACTTTATTGCCCAGGGTAGAGTGCTGTGGTGTCAGACAATTCACAGCAACCTCCATCTCCTGGGCTTAGGTGATTCCTTTGCCTCAGCCTCCCAAGTAGCTGGGACCACAGGCGCCCACCACAATACCTGGCTATTTTTTTTGTTGCAGTTTGGCCGGGGCTGGGTTCTGAACTTGCCACTTTCAATTTAACCTAACTTTAATCAGCACAGATTCTTGACAGAAGGTAATGGGTTCAGCAGAAGAGCCTGAGGGAGAGATTAGAGAAAAGAACGTCATGAGGGTGAAAACTCCTAGGGCAAAAGTTTTAAGGAGTAGATAAGCTGTTAGATGTTAGATTCATCTTTTGTAAGACACTGTTGACCAAAAGTGTTTGGGTCCTACCTCCCCCACAAGAGCTCTAGTGCGTCTTATAGGCATTAGCCTAATAGTGGCTTTATCGTTGATTATGGTGATAAATTTGTCATCAATACAGATGGACTTATGCTTAATTCAGTTGTATATGTCCCATTCATATGTGTGTATCGGGAGGGGATAAAGTGATAACTGAACCTTTTGTAGCACTGGTTCTAAAAATTGATACAAATTTTTTTTCTGATTACAGAAAATCGGTAATCAGCTTTTGTGATGCTTTGCTTTAATTATGAAGTAGCATTTTAAATTTTGCCAAGAAAAACAAAAAAAATGACGTTCTTACTAGTACTTATAGGGAAGCAGTTTTCCTGTGGTGCCCTGACCTTGCCTGTCTTCACTAGAACAAGTCAGCAAAGCTTAATTGCAGTCATAGTGGGATGCCTTGCAGTTCCTGCAGGAACAAAGGAGAAAGATAAGCAGCCTTGTGAGAAACTCTACTAGATCGGTTCTCATTCTCCACTGCTTGGGTTGAGCTTGGGACTTTCCACTTGCCCTACCCTTTTCTGCTATAAAATTGCTGAGCTGTAGTTAGAATTGACTGACTCCTTAGCAGCAGAGTGACCTACTGCCTGTAAGGCCTGTCATCTGGCCCCTTTGGTTTGGTGTGATACAGAAACCAGGACCTGACACCATGCTGATTTGGCTTTTGCTGTAAGTTAAATTTATTTGGCTCATTTTCTCCTTACTGACAAATCTATGGAAATGTGGCCCTGTTAGCCATTGTGCCTTTGCTTAAAGATGGCTTGACTGCCTGACAAAAACCTTGAATTTATTTTCCCTTTACCAAATTCCCAAGTGAAGTTGGCACCTTTTCTATTGATAAGCTAACCTGATCTAGGGCCTTAATCCTATTCTTTTTCCACCTTTCCACTTTGTATTTCAGAAAGTTAATTTGTACTGTTTTATATTATTATCCTTTGAATAGTCAGATTAACATTGCTAATTAAGAGTTACATTGTATTATTTATGAAATTATTTAGAATATTAAATTTTCTAGGCTTCTCTACCTTTTCTAATTTCAAAAGAACCCACTAGCAAAAGTATGTGGGGGGGGTGTGTGTATACTTTTAAGACCATTGTGAAAAGTTTACACACACAAAGGTAAAATACTGTTAGGTAAGGGTTTATAGGCCCTTCATCTGACTCAGCACTTGTCAGCTTCACTTGTTTCATCTATTATTTCTTTTTTTCCCTTTGGATGAAGTAGAGGAACAACATTTTGTATTGAAATGTGGTTTAATTTCCATTAAAATTGCAGTGTGATTTTCTATAGATGCTTTTGGTGATTTTTAGTACTAAAGCTTGTATCTGCTCTCTTACTGAGCAGCTATCCATAAAGGCTATTGAAACTGCCCTAATATTTGATTGAAAAGGGAAAGGAGCATAGGCTTTCATGTCCTTTTTTAAAACTTTAGTTTGAGGAAGGAGATATTTAAGAGACAAACAACAGTCTTCAGAATAGTTATTGGAAAAATCTAGGACCTAAGGGAAAATAAGCTCTCTTTAATAACTGTCGTCTCCTTGACAGAACAATGTAGAGGGTAAATGGAAAAACTGAAATGAATGAGAATGATAAAGACATCCTGTTAGTTTGATGTCACTTGTGAATAAGTAACAGGAGTTGAAAATGAAAATTCTTGGGTGGGAATTGGTTGAGTTGAAGTGGATTAGGAACTATAAACAGTCTTTACTAAACAGATAATTTGATGACTTTTATGTCTGTCATATGACTTAACAAAAGATGTAAGTTGCAAGCTTAATTTTTGTGGGTTGTGAGAATGCTGAGGTATTGATAAATTGACCTTAGGATTTAGATACACTGCAAGAGCCTCTGATTTTATTCAGTTAGCACAAATTATCGTCTCACAATGCTATTCAGTAGCAATGTAAACAATAACGTATGCAGTTTAAAATTTTCTGGGGGCTGCTAGAAAGAAACCAATGAAATTAATTTTAATACAGTCTCAATCTATTCATATGTTATTGTTATAGTACCTAATTTTTAAAAATGAGATCATTTTATTCTTTCTCTTTATAGCAATCTTTAGTTCAGCCTAGACACATGTGGTTAATGGCTATAGTTGGGTATCACTGGTATAAAATGTACGAGGTTTCCACCATGGTACTTTGATAAATGTAAATGTTTTCAGCACAAAATTTTATTTATTTAAATATACTCTGTCTCACTTTGTTGCCCCCAGTAAAGTGCTGTGGCATCACAGCTCACAGCAACCTCCAGCTCTTGGGCTTAGGCAGTTCTCTTGCTTCGGCCTCCCAAGAACTTGGGACTACAGGCACCTGACACAATGCCTGGCTATTTTTTGTTGCAGTTTGAGCTGGGCCAGGTTCGAACCTACCACCCTTGGTATATGGGGCTGGCGCCCTACTCAACTGAGCCACAGGTGCCACCCCACAAAATTTTATTTTGATGAAATAAGTTGGTTTATGATATCAAAATAAGATTAAAATATGCTTTACCTAACTAAAAATAAAAATGTATTTTTACCTTTCTACTTCCTATATCCAGAGGAGCTTTTAATTGAAAATCAATTCATAAGAGGAACAAAAGGCACAGTAAAGGACATAGTACTCAGAACCTGTTGGTCATACTTTCAGTTAAAGCTGTATGCTGCTTATTTCAGCAGTCTGAATCTCTTCAAGTCTGTATTTATTCTCTTAGTGGGAAGAGGGAAATGAATTTAGCTAGTATCAATTGCCTGCTATATCATAATTTTTCTGACTTCTCTGTAACTCAACTCTTAGACTGGGTGTATTGGCAAATAAGCAAATTCATGTATTTTAATAGTTTGTCCTCTCATTATAAAGTTGAGAGAAGTAGACTTTTCTGTTTCAAGTTTGTGTAGTTCCTAAATTAAATCTAAAGAATTAGGTTGTTTGAATTTACCAGTCTTTGTTGTGTTCACAATGGAATAGAGAAGAAAACTTGTTTTATATTTATTTGAATTTCTGTATCAGTTGACATGTCGTCGTCATTGCCTTAAGTGTGAAGTGAATAATAAATTAACAAAATAATTCAGTAATGCCAGGCTCAATGGTTTATAGACTTAAATAACTAGGTTTGTTTAAGTTATTATTTATGGGCCCATTCATAGCCCAGACTTGAGCTATGTAAAAATGTATGTGCTCCCTTAATATTTTGAAATAAAATTTAAAAAAAAATTCTTGGTTTTTTCGTATTATCTAAGACCCGTTTTTACATTGTTCCCTAGTCGGCAGCAAGAAATAGAAGAAAAACTCATCGAGGAAGAAACAGCACGAAGAGTAGAAGAACTGGTGGCAAAAAGGGTAGAGGAAGAATTGGAGAAAAGGAAGGATGAAATTGAGCGAGAAGTTCTCCGGAGGGTGGAGGAAGCCAAGCGCATCATGGAAAAGCAGTTGCTCGAAGAACTCGAGCGACAGAGACAAGCTGAGCTTGCAGCACAAAAAGCTAGAGAGGTAACGCTCGGTCGTTTGGAAAGTAGAGACAGTCCATGGCAAAACTTTCAGTGTTGGGTTGTGCCTCCTACTCAGTTCAGAAAGAGATGGAATACAGACTATCTCATTCCTTTCTCATCTAAACTTACATTGCTGCGAAAGTTAATTTTTTAGCCTATTCAGAAGTGCTGACTGATACTTAAAAGTTACTTTCATAAAACATATTCAAGGATACTTTTGATTAATGGAACTGGCTTACATATTTGAGAAGTGTTTGAAACTTTTGCCATGGCTGCAGGACTTACATTCTTTTTTTGGGAGGGTGGGGGGAGACAGAGAGTGGTAAAGGGGAAAGGTTGAAAATCCACCTATGGTTGTAAATTCCTCTATTCTGTTTATCACTCTTACTACCTAGACTGTGAGAGGCTTTTTGCCTTCAGTCAGATAAAAAAGAGCAGGGCCTAACATTGAGTGACAGTACCTGCTTTTGATAAATAGGTTTTCTCACTCTTCTTTTTTCCCTTCTTTTATCC
The DNA here is from genome assembly GCA_963575145.1 of Galago senegalensis. Taxonomy (NCBI): domain Eukaryota; kingdom Metazoa; phylum Chordata; class Mammalia; order Primates; family Galagidae; genus Galago; species Galago senegalensis. Next base: position 95,913 of record CAUYTI010132043.1, on the reverse strand, counting down.
CTCATTCCCTTCCCCAAATCCTGCTTCAACACAGTGGACTAATTCTGGCATTCTGATCATAAGGCCCTCCATTTTCCTAATGTGTTTCAAGGAATCTTTTTAGGAAAAATGTCCAGATTATTCATCCACTTTTTTAGTATCTACTAACAACTCCTTTTTTTCTCTAGAGAGTTATGAAGGAACAGGTTGTCCTTGTCTGGAGTCAAGCTAAACACATGATTTGTTTTATCAGCAGCTGGAGCAGAAGTTGAAAATGTCTTTCTGTGATGCAGTAATTTGCTACTGAAGCTTTATAGCTTATTAGCACTGATTACTCCAGGATCCTAAAGTTAGGTGAAAGTTACTAAGACACTCAAGGCAAATTACTTCACAGCTCGGAGTGTCCCATCAATATAGAGTGCATGATAAATACAAATTGGTGTGTGACATAGGAAACAGGAAAACATTTTCTTGAACTGAAATATTTGACTGAAAAATATATGACTCATTGTCATTTTTCATCTTGGTATTATTGTGGAGAAGTTGACAATATATTAAATTTCTTTGCTTTCCAGTAAGCTTGGCTTTAAAGTTCATTTTCCCTCGTCCTGTCTTTAACTAGATAAAAATGCTTTTATTTATAGTGGATTTTACAGACTATAAAATTGAATGTATGAAATTTTATTTGTATCAGTACTTTTAATGAAGATAATTTTTGGAGTAATGGTGCTGTCTTGTAGCGAGTTATTAATCATAGTAAGATTTTTTTCTCTTCATTTGCTTTTTGTTTTCATATTAACAATTTTTTTTTTACACGGACACAACCCTCTGACAGTCTTTCCAAATATTAAAATCATTTGAATTTGTATGCTGTGATCTGAACACTGCCCAAACCATCAAGCAATCTTCATATAGTTTGCATTATAAAATCTCATTAAATTCTCCAAGAAAAAATAAGTTACAGAATTTTATTTCCTGCATCCCCTGGATTCCTGAATTTCAGTTCAGATTGTAGATGACAATATAAGCTGCCTTTAGAAATTGTCAACATCTGAATGTTAAGTCCATTTTCCCCATGGAAGAAGCCCTTAGTTCCATGAAGTATGGATTACCATTTGTATTTTTCACTAACAGTAAATGTATTTTTCTTATTAATTGTTTGCCTTAGGAATGATGAATTACATTTTTTGTTCCTTCTTACCATAAACATCTGCATTCCTCAGCTCAGCCTTCCTTGTATGTTGTTTCTTTATAAATGGTTGAGCTGCTGATGCAGGTATTGCCAAGCTAACAGTACAAATCATTTTAAAGAGGAAGCTGGCGCGTATGGCAGCCGAGGAGCACACTCTGCAGGACACTGGACAAGACAGTAAATATTCAACTTTTAATGCTGATTAAAGGAGTATAGGTAAAGAATACGTAGGTATACATAATTGGTGAGACAAATATTCACTTTATTTATATTTTATATATTATTTTTTTAATTTGGTAAATACTATCCAGTTTTGTAGTTGTCCTTGTTGATTTGTGTGGTATTAAAGTATTAGTTATAATTGCCAGGAAACTATCATTAGGGAGGGTTTAGTTGGTTGCTGTTTGGACTGGGAGGGATGATTTAAATTTAGTGCTAGAAACCAATGTTAGTGGCTGCACAGTTTTATCATTTATCAGACAGAAGGTGGCTATAAAGCTGCCCTGTAAGTCAGATCAAAAAAGTTCAGAGGAAGATTAGTAAGTATTTATCAATAAAAATAAACATTTTGTTTTTCTAACATCTGAACATGTCCTCCCCTTTAGGAGGAAGAACGTGCAAAACGTGAGGAGCTAGAACGAATACTAGAAGAGAATAACCGAAAAATTGCAGAAGCACAAGCCAAGCTGGTGAGTATAAAGCACATGTGAAAAGTATTTTTGCATTTTGCTTTATTTTATTATTACTTTCTTTTTTATCATATTTTGTGCTCTATAATTTGACTTATTTCAGGGTTCTCTGGGCCTTTTAAAGGCTTTGAGGCAAGAGTAGGAATTGTTGACTAGATTTTTATCTCTAATTTGCAGAGAATTCACAGTGGTTTAAAACGTGGGGAAATTGTAGTATTTGCTGTCTCAGTTTTTACTGTTCTAACCTCCTTTACATTTATCCTATGACTAAAAACACTAATGATAGCAACAGAAGTTTGGAGAAATTTACAATAAGTAATACACAGCATTTCACTCTGTGTTAGTTGCCATGTTACCAGTGACTAAGTGGAATAAGTACATAGTATATATTTGATAGTAAGTATATCAGAATATAAATTTTATTTCCTATTTCCTTCTAGGGAGTAGGGAATAGATTAGTTTATAATCTAACAAGAAATACAGAGACTTAGGTAATTGTATGATAAAGTGTAAATAAAGGTGATGTAAGCAATTTTGTAATAAAGAAGCCATTATAAGAACATTGAGGCAATTTAAAGGAAAAAAAATTTATCACTTCTGTATTTTCTTCCAATTTTCTTTTTTAGTATTTTTCTGTATTCTATTTTTAAGCACATGCTAGTATTTTTAAAATAGAATAAAGCTTTTGGTGTCTTGAGGGTCTTTTGAGTGTATGAATATTTTTTGGAGTCTCATGTAAAAGAAGAAAACCTAAATTAAAGGACTATGGATACAAAACAATATCCTAAAACACAAACAAGGATAGTCAGGTATCATAAGGAAAAACTTTTTCCCCCCCATGAAGGTGGTATACAAGAAGGCTACCTGAAAGTAAGAACAGATACTAGGTGGAAGGAAATTAACTTGGCAATGGGGAGTATTAGTAGTATTTATAACTCAGGCAGGAAGATATGACCCAGGAAAGAAGGTCTTTTGTTGGCTGGGGGAAAAAAAGGTTATAAGCTCCACTTAAAAGTGGTTAAAAAAAAAAAATTCTGTGGCTATGTTTATAAATGCACATTAAAAGATTTGAGAGGGCCTAAATTAAGGCTGTCCTGCTTACTGACCCACCCCTTTTGAGAGCAGGGGTGAAGGGGAACCATAGGTAATGTGTCCTGTCATTGATAAGAATGCAAAAAGTTAACATGGAGCAGTTAGTGCTAGACCATGATCTGAAAAGATGGTGTACCCCAGGTAAGAGACAATACTGGAAATATTCTAGTTAAGTTAGTGAACATGGCAGAGTGGATTCTTAGTACATATCATTGTCTTGGTTATCATGAAGGCAAGAATGTTACCCGCATTGGAAGTTCATAAATCTGCTTTCTGAAAGCAGATTTAAAATTTGATTAGGTAGGAAAAGCAGTATAAATGTTACGTGGATGAGTTATTGTTTGTGAATAAGATATAGTAGTACTTTTAGTTATTTTATATAAGAAGAGAATCTTAGTGCTGGTAGGAAGAAGTAAGAGGGAAAGTGTCAATCTTAATTTGAGTTTTGATGTTTTAGCTTTGAGAGGGGTGAACACAGTCTGCTTTGTGAGGCCTGGAGATTCCATAAGAGAAGGGAAATATGATTAATAGTTTTAAAATATTGAAGCAATTACCAAGCAGGTAGAACTAAATTTTTCTTTTAGGACATGGTGAAAAGATGGGATATCTGTGGTGGGTTCAATTTGTGGTTGATCTAGAAGCTCCTCAGCTTAATGTGCTCCACCCAGGTGTTGATCCCTCCGACCTGGGGTGGCAAGGGACATCTTGGCTTCCTTATATCTAGCACCCTTTGTTTACTTAGAGGAATCATGAAAATAAAACTTTTGGTTACTGGGCAAATGGTGAGCATAATGTGGAGCAGTATTTCTCCAGTGTAATAAATGGGCAGTTTTTGTTTTTTTAATCCCAGTTATCAGATCTTAGAGCTACTTTTGCCAAATACAATTGACAAATATAATTTGATGAATTGCTAGAAAAGTGAAGTCAAATTGCTATAAAAACCTCTAACCACTCATTTTCTGTTTATACTTTGGATTGACGGTCTTTAAACTCACACTTGTCTCTTGACCACTTGTAAACACTATCACTGTTAGGGCACACAGATTTAGATTTGATCTGATAGACTATATATTGTGATGGCATATTGATAAAACTTCAGTGCAGACATGTCTTAGAGAAAAAGAGGCTGGAATTTGAAAGTTTGGTAAGAATTTGAACATATTTAAAGTATTTGCTTACCATGTTCAATAAAGTTGGAAGCATAGGTAATGGTTGATACTGGAGCAAAGGTTTATTTGGTTTTATGGGTACTCACAGTCAGGCAGGTGAAATATTCTTTGTGTAGGGTGAGACCAAAAAAAAAAAAATGTTACTGTGTAGGATGGCAAGGCACAAATTGATATTTCTTTCATATTTTGTGTTTTTTTCCTTCCTCTTCATCTCGGTTTTGAGCACTGTTTTTAATCTTTACACATGTTTACAGGGAAATACAGTAGTTGACCACCCCCCTACATTACTACCTCCTTCAGGTGACTTAATTTTCATAGATAGGACATGCAGTACATATACTCAGTGGAAGACTGACCTCCATATACTTACATTAACCATCTCTGTAAGTTGTGTCCGTGGCCACTTGAACTGTGACACAATATTAATTTGCACTTTATATCTTCACCAGTTAAGTGCACTCTATATCAAGTGGTAAAAGGTATGAGCTTTATCCCCTTAGTTGTATTATTTTTTCTTTTATTGCAATATGCTGAGTTAGGCCTAACATCCTGTTATTTATCACATGTTGTGGAAGATTTTGTGCAGTGTGAAGGACTGGTTCGAATTGTAGGTACATCCTACAATTACTGAAGACTTTTATAGTTAATTGAGACATCATGATGAAAAGAACTCAAAGAGCTGACATTAAAGAGAAAGACTGACACATTTTCACGAAAGCGGCAGCCAAAGAAAGATGGCGAAACATTTTGGTGTTGATAAGACCACAGTAAACAACATCCAAAAACGTAAACATGAGTATTTGGAGAGAGATGGCAAAGAAAGTGGAGACCTACAGGAGACATATAGTAGAAAAGGAGGAAAACTTCCCTTGATGACGTCAATGAAGCCACATTAAGCTGGATGAGACAAATGAGGGCAGTTAATGTCTGGATCTCTGTGCCACTGATCTAAGAAGTTGCTCAAAAATTCACACAGGAATTTGAGGTGGCAGATTTACAAGCATCAAGTGGTTGTAAATATATACAAGTGGCTTGAAAAATATAAACATCACAACACAGATCCCCAGAAAGTCTTATGTGGTGAATCGATTGAAGCTCCAATAGAAGTTGTGGCAGTTCCAAAAGTTTCCAGATTTCTTCAGAGACTTGAAAGATGATGACATCGTCAACTGAGTGCAAACTCCTTTTCAAGGTGATGCCTGACAGCCTCATCGTGAGGAGTGACAAATATAAGAGCAGGAAACTTTCTAAAGGATGATTCACAGTTCTGCTAGCTCAACAGGAGAGAGGATAAGGTCCTTGCTTGCTGAGTGGTAAATTAGCAAATCCATGTGCATTCAAGAACCTGAACCCCTTGGATGACTAGTGCTTTATTTGAAAAGTGAGTAGGGTTGTTGAATGAGAAATGAAGAAGAAATCGTCTGTTCTACAGACAGTAGACAACTCTTCTGGCCACTATGAGTGAATCATCTCACAAAAGTGACACTGAAATTTCTGCCTCCAAACATTACCTCAGAAATCCAGACTCTTGAGTAAGGCCATCATCTTAGCATTTAAACTATACTGCCTAGGCCAGCTCCCACAGTGGGTCATTACTAAAACACAAACCCTCTAGAAGCAACTTTCTATTACATCAGTTAATGCTCTAGATGCCATCCTCTACATCAGTTCTGCTTGGAATAAAGTTCAGCCAGAAATGATACAGAAGTGTTGCAAGAAAGTTGGATTTGTCACAAAATAAGAATGTCATGTTTGGGCCCCATCAAACCGTCCATCTCCCATAGCAGACTTTGAAGGTGTAGACTTTGTTACAGTAGATGATGAGGTCGCAACTTGTAATGAACCTGACCCAGGAATTTTCCAAGCTATATGACTGAAATACAGATCTGAAATACAGATGAAAGTATGTGAAATAGCTGATGAAGTGGAAGAAGCAAGTGAGGATGACACAGAAATTGTGGAGATTCCAAACTAAGAGATTGTCGGGCATCTGATAGTGCAGTTGAAGTCATTTGCTATGGAAAAATACCCAGGTATGCTGAGTAGTGTAGCCAACATTGAGAGTGCTTTCTCCACTTAATGTTTGTAGTAAGAATAAGAAACTGACCAAAATTGACTCTAGGGTCAATTGATTTGTATAATGTATATATGGTTTTATATGCTTTGATCATGTGTGATTTTGAATGACATTCTCTATAAAAAGCTGTATAGGAAAGTATATGCATGTTTTAGTACAGTAGGCCAAGTTCCTCATGTTGACTACCTCTGTTGACCAGTTTGTTACAGATCCTTGGGAGATCATCTGTACAGTACAACAGAGGTTCTACTGTATTGAAAGTCCTGTTAAAATATTACTTGTTTGCGAAAGGAAGGGGATTGTAATAGAATGTTGTAGACAGCATGGGGCTTTATGGATATACGTATGTCAGTCATGGTGATTTGTCTTGTTGAATTAATAATTCTGTTTGCTTCTTAATATGCTAGAGATGGGGACAGTTTATTGTTAATTGCCATAGAAAGCAAGAATAATGGGAAGCATTCTATAGAGCCTTTAGTAAGTGAGGGAAAAGGAAGAGATGCCAAACATTACCATTCACCAAAATCTACATTGAGAAAAGAAGAAAATCTACATAGAGAAGGCATTAAATGATCTTGGTGTGTTAATTGTGGAAACAAGGACATCTCCATATTATGAAAATATTTGGTCAGTGGTAATGGGTGCATGAGATAATTGACATAATTGCATGGGGGGCACATTTCTTTGCTTCGCTATTGAGGTTGGGATATATTTTGAGGAATTTATTAAAACTACACTTCATTCTACTTCTGTAAATAGTCTTTTATGTCTTTGTTTTTCTTTTAAAGTAGGGAGTTGGTTTCTAAGAGTTGTTTTTCTTTTTATGGTTGTAACATTTAAGAAATCTTCATTCCTTCCCCCATTCTGGGGTTCTTTCTTTCTTTCTTGTTTTTTTTTTTTTTGTAGTTTTTAGCCAGGGCTGGGCTCAAACCCACCACCCCCTGCACCCCCTGTATATGAGGCCAGCTCCTTACTCCTTGAGCCACAGGTGCTGCCCCTCTGGGGTACTTTATTTACCTACCTGTCTTTCCTATATTCTGCTTTCCACACAGACTTCTTACCTACCTCTTTCACTGTTTAGTAAAACATATACCTCCACATGCTTGCTGTTGTTCTAGTCTGCTTCCTAAAAGACTTTTGCCGTGTTCATTTCCTCTGTGTTCATCCACCTCCTAATTTACTTTCACATTGTGTATCAAGATACTTGGTGTGTCAACCTTAAGGAAATGAAAAGGAATTAACTAATATACATACTTGATTTGTAAAGTCAAACAAGAATTAATCCAGATATAACTAAACTTGAGTTAGCTTTTAGGTAGATGTGTTTAATTTTTGAATTAGCATCAGTAACACACAACTATCTTCAAATATAGGCAGTTCCCAGGTTATGAATGAGATAGGTTCTATAGGTTTGTTTGTAAATTGAATTTATATGTAGGTTGGAGCAGGTACATTCCTCTGTTCATAAGTTGAGTTGTATAATACACATCACATGTTTATAACTTGGGGACTCCCTTTAGCTTGCTGTTTCTTTTTTTTTTTATTTAAAAGTGTAACTTGGAGATTTTTTTATTTAGAATATGGTGGAGGGCTCCTTATTTTCCGCCTTTTTGTTTTATTTTTAACAGCTATGTAAAATTCTGTTTATATTATAGAGCTTTCATGATTTTATATAAGTCCATATTGGTGGATAATTGGGTTTTTTAGTGTTGTCTTTTTATAAACTAAGTTGTACATTTACCTTGTGTAAAAGATAAATTCCAGGAAATTGTTCGATTAAAGTATTATAAAGATATAATTTTGATAATATCAAAGTGCTCTTTATAAGAAAGCATGTGATGTGTGTTTTTCTGCTATAGCAGAATACCAGAGACTAAGTAATTTATAAAAACGGAAGTAGTTTGGCTCAGGGTTCTGGAGGCTGAGAAGTCCAAGGGCATGGTGCTGCATCTGATGAGGGTCTTCCTATGGTGGAAGGCATTACATGGTGAGTGAGCTTGAGAGAGGACAGGAGAAAGAAGAAATGGTGACTGATCTCATGTTATTTGTCAGTAGCCCACTCCCACAATAACCCATTCTCTACTGATAACATTAATCCATTCATGAGTATGAACCCCTCATGGCCTGATCACCTCTTAATACTGTTAGGGTGGCATTTAAGTTTCCAGTGCCTGAACTTTGGGGGACATATTTAAACTGTCCCAAGATGCTATCACACTTTTGAATTTCTGTCATTCTGAAAGGGTAAAAAATGGCATCTCTGTAATTAGATTTCTTTTTTGGGTTGAGGTTGTGATTACTACTACTTCATGTCCTTTCACTCTTACTCCCTAAGGTTCTAGTATGCGTTGTTAGGAGAATCTGAGTATTTATATTCATCAAGAGTTTACCAAGCACATCCACACACAACGAAGAATGTTTATATGCCTTGATTGAGTTGGACACATTGAGCTCTTAGCCCAATTGTGTAATGATTTATTAAAATTGGATAAAGTAATTGGCACTTGAATTTACTAGAGATGATCGGAAGCAGATAATTCTGTTACATTATTAGTAAACGTTGAAGGAAAAGAGTGATGGGTTCTAGTAGTGTTTCAGTATGAGGAAAGAGTGGCATGAGCAAAGGAAGGGAAATCAAGATAGCAAGGATATTTTAAAAGGATGGTAGGAACAGAATTGGAACTAGATAATAGAAGTCTTAAGATTTTTTTTTTTTTTTTGAGAGTCTCATTTTGTTGCCCTCAGTAGAGTGCTGTGGCATCACAGCTTAAAGTAACCTCAAACTCTTGGGCTTTAGTGATTCTTTTGCCTCAGGCTCCCAACTAGCTGGGACTACAGGCGCCTGCCACAATGCCCAGCTATTTTTTTGTTAGAGTTGTCATTGTTGTTTAGCTGGCTCAGCTGGGTTCGAACCCACCAGCCTCGGTCTTTGTGGCCAGTGTTTTAACACCTGTGCTACGGGCCCTGAGCCAGGAAATTTTAAGTTTTAAATAGCATGCCCATTTAGGAACTTAAACTGTATTTTGTGGATAGTGAAAATCATTGGAAATTTGAGGGCAAGAGAGAGTGATGGTGAATCTAACACTATGTATAGAGTATGCGTAGCATGGATTGAAGGACACACTGGAAATAGACACCATTTTTAAGGATGCAAGGAATGTGCAGCCCTAAACAGGTATGGTCTCAATAGATAGGAAAAATTAATTCTAGACAGAGGATATAAAAGAAGAATTAATAAACTTGATGACTGTTTTGTTGTTTCAGAGGAAAAAGGCAAACAATTTGGGTGCCAGGGCTGAGAAAGCCTATTTTAACCTTTGAATTTTTAATCTCAGTTACCATGAGTTCTTTTTTTCCCTCTGTCTGACATTGATGTTAAAAAATAACACTTTATCCTTTGAGGTGCCTATCTCATCCTATTCATAGTCAGATTTTAGGTCTAACTATGTAGAAAGATCGGATTTATTTTAAGGATAGGGTGGAAGAATTTAAATCTTGGAACATGTTGAATTTTGAGGAGGCCCTAGATCTTGCAGGTAGGTAGCAGGTATGTCCAGGTGTCGGCTATAAATGTAATGAAGGAAAAAGGGGTAGAACCAGCCAGCAGTCTACCCCATATTGCTTTCTTAAACCTCTTTATATGCTTCCTTTTTAAAATAAAAAACATTCTGTGTTGCATACCATAATCCACTACCTTTCGTGTGTTCTTGTGTTTTAAAGCCTAGGAATCAGGTGGAGAACCTTAGTGTTTGTATTAGAGCATATGTGGGAGGAGAAAAAAATTTTAAGATTTGTAAGTGAACGGGAATTTGTTCAAATAGAAAGGTTGCTGAATTTACTCCTAGTTTTTGACCACCTAGAAAATAATTTCAGCAGAATAACAGATGGAAGTAATGACCTAAAATTTGAGTTTGAATAGGAATTTGAGCTAAGCACCTCAAAGCATGTAGTGAATTTTTTAACATCAAGGTCAGATGGATAAAAAAACAACTCATAACTGAGATTAAAAATTCACCGATTAGAGAACAGGGTTTCTCTACCTCAACACTGGTAATATTTGGGGATGGATTGTTCCCTGTTCTGCGGCTATCTTGAGGAATATAGAATGTCTACTAGTGCCCCCATTCTCTATCTTGTGCCAGTGAGATGTCTGGAGCCATTCCTAGTTGTGACAGCCAGAATCATTTCCACACATTGCCTCATGTCTCAGGGAGAAGGGGGCAAAATTGTTCCTGGTTGATAATTGAGAATGGTGGGTGTCATGTCTCCCAGAGGCTTCCTTATGAGAATGGCTGCAGTTTTCTTGGTGAAGAGGGAGGGTCTTCTCCAGGAGAATGCAAGAGCTGGGTGCTTGAGACTAAAGAAATTAATTATACCAGGGTCCATTTGAGATTAGATAGTGTTTTGTAGTGACCCAGATCAGAATATGCACATTGTAGTTTACATTGATTATGTTCTCACCTGATACTCAAAATATTACAATAGAAGACAGAATCCATAGAAAGTCCTAATTTTTATCATTTCTTTTTGCATTTGCATTTTTGAAATTTTATTTTGTTGATACATGATGTACATATTTTCAGGGTACATGTTATGCTTTAGTACATTCATATAATTTTACTTTAATTTTCAGGCTGAAGAACAGTTGAGAATTGTTGAAGAACAAAGAAAGATTCATGAGGAAAGGATGAAACTAGAGCAAGAGCGACAGCGTCAACAAAAAGAAGAACAAAAAATTATCTTGGGCAAGGGAAAGTCCAGGCCTAAACTGTCCTTCTCATTAAAAACCCAGGATTAAATGCAAACTCTGAACTTTTTACCAAGAAAAATGGAAAAACTTTGTATGGTAGCTTCATGTTGAAGTGGTTTTTTTGTTTTGTTTCTTTTTTTTTTTTTTAAATTTGTAAAATCTGGAAAGTTAGCTTGTTCTAATAGGGGCTATGCTCTGCAATTCCTTTTTTTTTTTTTCCTTCCATTAAGTCAAATCCTTATCAGATCATTGTTGTCTTCTAAAAAGTGATATATTTTTCACGTGTTTGGATTCTGTATTTGTGGTCTGAAAAAGAGCAGATCACTTAGTAAACTATGGATGGTCTGATAAGGTTTTTACTGACCCATTGACTTCAGAGTTATACTCTGTTTATTACATCATAATGCTGGTTTTGCTTTTTGTTTTTTTATATATTTATAAAAAAAGGAAAAGTTGGTGATTGCATTGGAAAATTCCCAGGGTATTACTGGACCTATGTGGTATATTGTTAAACCAGTGTCCTTGTGATACTGTTGCTCTTGATGTTCCTGATACAGGTAAGGAAACCGTTGGTCAACTCTGATACAAAATATATATATACAGTTCAGTATTGTCTCTGTTCAGTTTGTTTTATTTCATTGACAAAATCAAGCCAGCATTCCTCATTGTGTAAATAAATGATTTTGCTGAATAAAGTCAAGTCTTAAATTCATATGTTTAAGCAATTTTTTTTAAAGTTATGTTAAGTCTTAGAGGGTGGTTTACTTTTTGATGGTCAACAATTTTAGAAGTCTTGAAACTATACTGTATTTCCTTTCATTTATACTTTTAACGTAGGGTTTATATGTACATTAAATATACTTGTGAATTAATAACTAATGGCTATTTTTACAACTTTAAGCTGATAGAGCAATTATGACATCAGTATTTTAAGACTAACACTCAGAGTTAAGTACTCAAACCTGTGCCTCTGTTTTAGGATATAAGTATTACCACAAATTTTACTTAATAAAGACTAGAAAATACTTCTAAAAAATTTATGGAATTTTAGATCATTTTCAGAGTGGGCCATCAGAAAGAACTTAGCTTTGTGCTTTCATAAAAAGGTGAAAGTGGTCAGATCATCTTTAGTGTAGTGTACTTGCATGTTTAGTTTTGGGACAAACACATTCAAATTTTTATAAGTTTTTTGCATGTGGAATTTTCTGGATGACTTTGTTTTATACAGTAGAATCTGCCTCATTTATCCTTATTGTTTTAAGTCTACTAGTATTAAAGCATTTATTCAAGAAAAGGGTATGGATATAAAATTGCTACCTGAGATGCCTAAATAAGTCATCAAGTAGAGATGATGTTCCCCAAGATTTTTGAAACAATTTGATCATTTAGTATTGAAAAACATAAGTTAATGAAATGACTAAATGGTAGATTATTTTGTGTGTGCATGCTAAGAAAAATGCTGTTGCTTTTCAAGTTTTGAGCTCTTCAATGAGTAATTGTGGTAAGGAATAATAAAATCAGTTTAAATATCTTTACAGATAGAATTTTAAATAGGCATGAACTGTAGTAGGGACTAAACACACCTATTACTCTAAAATCATTCATTTTATTAAAGAATATAAGTTGCCTACCAAATCCTTTTTTACCTCTAAATTTAGGTTAGCTGTAATTATTTTATGATGCTTATACTTTTTTTCTAATGTAATTTTTTTTTTTTTTTTTTGGTGCAGATTCATTGTTCCTAAGTTCTGTATTCAGGTTTTTGGAAATGTTTATTTAAAAATTGTTTTGCAAAACAAGTGTTCTAAACGTTGTATCTAAAGAGAGTAACCTGGACTTCAAATATTTGAAATCAGCTTATGCGTGCCTTTTAATTTTTAAAAAATTTCTTACTGCCACATAGGTATGAAGTCACAGTAAGTTGCTTAATGACATTACAGTATATGCTTGCTGTTAGAGACTCAACATATTAAAATTGTTCCTGTACTTGGTAATTATTAGTCTGCCAGGCTACAGAAAAGAGGATGTAATTGTTAATATCATACACCCAGCCTTTTCTGTGGTGCAACAATGTAGTAATTTGTTTTGTTTCCACTGCCTTTCTGTATATATTACAAAAGTTAAAATTTTCTCCCAATTTATTAGCAATTAAAATGTTCCCTAATTTATTAAATATGCTTTTATTCATAGTTTGTTTTTTAGGTTATTAATGCATTATAGAATTAACTAATGACTTTGTTTATTTTTATGACAGTATTTAAAATATGTAGTTATTGCCATTTATATTGTGGAGTTTGAAGAATTACCAATTGTATAATACAAACTAAACCTTTAAATTAGCTTGGTGTGAGTACTCTTTAATGCTTCAAATAGGGGGAGGGGCTTTGTGTTAAGATTCATCACATATCTTTTATGAAGATGTAGCAAATTAGGTTTTTTTCTGCTCAGTTATCTTAGTCATTTATTTGTGCAAGTGTGTATTCATAGCTTTTTTTTTGTATGACTCTTCTAGATGAGCAATATCTTAAAAGCATTTTCAGTGGTCTATATTTTTTTAATTTTCTGAATCACAGAATTTTAGGTCTTTGAATTCTATGTATCATTTCTAATGCTTCATTTTTATGTTAAGAAGTCTCAGTTGGGGTGGCACCTGTGGCTCAAAGGAGTAGGGTGCCAGCCCCACATACCTGAGGTGGCGGGTTCAAACCCATCCCCGGCCAAAAACTGCAAGAAAAAAAAAAAAGTCTCAGTTTATCACTGTTAGCCAGAGTGTCTGATTTCAGTTCTCTGGATTTTCTACTGCTTTACACCCAGAACCTTTCATCTGTTTTTGTGTTGCCATGAGAAATGCTGAAGACAGACCATGATAATTTCTGAGACTACCTACCTTCTCTAGGACAGTCTTGTGAACACTGAAATACTAGAGTGTTACTAGTGAAAAGACCTGAAAGGACTACTAAAGGTGAAACCAATCTAGAAGTCTAGGATGGGTGTTGAAGTACAAGCAGTAGGCCCCACTTTCTCATCTGTGAATTGCCGCTTAACAGTGGTGGTCATTCCTTCACTATTGAGTGTATTATTGGTAGTTTTTGCCTTAATTTTTTGTTTTTAACTTACTCTGGTGGTGGGACATTCATCTGTCCATGATTGTGGAGGAGGTAACTGTGCAGTTAATCTAGAAGAACTGCATTTTCTAATACGCTGCACCATACATCTTGTAGCAGATTCGCCATTGCTTAATTAGATAGTATTACCCGAACTATTATGTAGAGTAGAACCTCCATAGTTGACTGCCTCCCTACACTGACCACCTCCTTAGTTTGGCCTAATTTTCATAAATAGGACATGGATCACATGTACATTTTGGTACAGTAGATCTAGTTCCTTATGTGGACCACTCCTGTATGTTGAGATCCTTGGGTGATTAAACTTACAGTTTCTGATGTATTTTGTGTGGAGTAACTAATTTGGTGCTGGGAAGCCATTGAAGGGGGAATGCAAAAGACTTGAGATAAACTTAGGGTCTTGTGTGTTTGTGTACTAGCTTCCTCTTACCCACAAAGTATTTCTTTAGAACTTTGCTTTTACAAAGTAGTACAGATCAGAATGCTTATTTTGGCACCTTTTTGTGTGCCCTGACAAATTTAGTGAAAATGTGCTTTTCTACCTCAGTCATTCTTGGGTTTATAATTTTTTTGACATTTCATTGGAAGCTGTATTTAAAGATTACTATTAAAGTTCCTGAGGCTCCAGTGGTTGACCAGAGGATATTGGACAGTTGTATTTTTAATATTTAAAAAAGAAATCTGTCTTTTATTAGGTAGTATCTTCAGTGATCCAGCAGTTTCACTATGAGCCAAAGCGTGTACGTATCTAATAGTGTCAGTTTATTTTCTAAGTTTGGCACAACTTAATTACCAGACCTCTGTGTGTTACGAGTTAGAATAAAATGAATTTGTAAACTGCATACATTTGCGTGATTTTTTATTTTCTAGGTTTTCACAATGTGTTAAATGACAAGTAGAATAAAAAGTTAACAAATGCAGTTGGTTTTTAAGTGCTACGGAACCTTTTATTATCAAGTGGTATAATGAGAGCGGCAAAAATGGCTTTGTTAGACCCAGAATAGATCTGTTCATCACTTTATCACTGTCATCAGTAATTTTTCTTAAATATATTTATAACAATAAAATAATTTACTAATGTTCACATGCGTACATCTTTCAGATCAGTCCATAAAAGGGGCATCTTGATGGGAGAGGTTGAAGTATTAGAATGAGTGATACAGTCACAACAGTGCCAGACTAGTTGCTGTCTGCCAACTGTTTAACTCAACCTTGGAATGAGACCTGGAGTTTGGTCCTTCAGAACCTCTTGGTTTGTAAATGAGGAAGTACTGAGCTTTCATGCCAGGTCCCTATGCTCATTGGAGCCATTCCTGTATCCTTTCCATGTGTGCTGTTTTTGCACTAATACTGAAGAGGAAGTGATAGGTTGAGCTGGATATTTAAATGACTGCTAGTGGGAAGTAGGGGCTTTGCTTTGGTAGGGATAGTGGTCACCAAGCTTCACAAAGGGAGAATTGTTTCTCTTTTGACCAGGGGCCTCATGTAGTACTTTCGCTGCCAAACAAATAAAGCTGTGGTATAAAATGTTTCTGTGTGTGATCTGAATTTTCAAAGCAGATGGGTAAAGGAGGGGAGTGTATGGTAACATTGATTTTAAGAAAGTTGTATACTCAGGGATACATTGGGCAAATGTGATTTGCTGAAGAGTTCTAAAAATTTTAGAGACTTGTATGAAATAAACAGCATACAATGCCAGGAAAACAAAAGGTATCCAAGTTTAGAAGCTTAACAGCTACCTAGAAAGTTCATGGCTTGGGCAACACTTAACATATTAAATTTCAGAGGTTTTTTTTTTCTGTAAAGTTAATATTTTAGATAAAAATTGTTTTTATAGAAGTTGTCTTTTTTTCTTTATTTCTTTTTTTTGAGACAGAATCTCACTGTGTCTCCCTCGGTAGGGTGCTGTGGCATCACAGCGCACAGCAACCTCAAACTCTAGGGTTTAAGCGATTCTCTTGCTTCAGCCTGCCAAATAGTTGGGACTACAGGTGCCTGCCACAACGCCCAGCTATTTTGATGTTGTAGTGGTCATTGGCAGGCCCAGGCTGGGTTCAAACCCACCATCTCGGTTGTATGTGGCTGGTGGGTGCCCTAGCCACTGAGCAAGGGGCGCCACGCAGAAGTTACTTGTCTTAGAATTGATAGAATACTAAAACAATCAAAAAGTCTAAAAACCAAAACATGACTAGGACATTCAAAAGGACAAGAGCATGACTTGTTCAGTAAGATACATGTTGGGGAGGCAAAATTGACGGTACTCTTAAGCTGGAATTACTCAACTTTTGTATTTGCCACCTCATTCCTCATTTATCCAACTAATTTTTATAATTGACTACAGTGTATCTTTGAAATTGCCAAATCTTCATTAATTTGCTTTTTAGAAAATTCCTCTTTAGAAAACTGAAGTTTTTATTCCTCCTGAAATTATTCATTTTTTGATGTGGGGTTAAATAGTTTCTGGTAAAATAGTATATTTTCAAAAATCCATTTTTTAAAGAATTTAATTGCAAAATGAAGTCCAAATACAAAGAGATATTCTATTAATGTGATTGGCTTTTGGTTTGAGTGTTTCAGAGTTTTTGCTTTGTCTTTTGTACATGCCAACATGAATGACTTTTTGCCTGGCATGATGCATATAGTAGATACAAGTGGCTTGACGTGATGCTTTTATTTAACGATCACTGTCTAAATAGTAGTAGAACATTGACATCTTGAAGTTGTTTGCTTTTTTGCTCTTGGTTTTCACATAGTCTGTACATCAAATTTATACTGAAAATAAGTTTTATATTCCCCATACTTTAAAGCTATACTGTTGAAATCTTTGTGTCCGATTTTTGTTATGTATGCACATTATTTTTGTTAAAGTAAAATGCTTTGGATGTGAGAATATCTGATACACTGGAAATGTTATTTTTGGAAGCTGAGTTATTTTCAGACAATGCAAATTTCCTGTATTTCCTCTAGTTTACTTGGAGAAGAGGATGTAGTGAGCTAAAAGGTCACAATTCAAGTTTGCCGAACATGCACGGTGCATGTATATACTCAGTTCTTTTACACTCTTTAATTTGAATGAATTCCTTAAGTGATTTCTTTAAGCATATTTTAAAAATCCTTTTTTACCCCTGTGAAGTTACAAGTCATTGTGCATGTCCCTTTTAGTTTTTTCTGGGAATCTTCTAAGTAAATCGATATGCCATGTTTGAGCCATTTAAAATAATCAAGTTAAAGACTTATTTAAAACTAGTAATTGCAAAAAATGAAGTTTTATGCTTTCTTAAAGATGTATTTGGGATAATTTATTTAGTGCTTGGAATGCCTTAATGTTTTCTGCCTTAACACAAGTCTTTACCATTTTTTTCACATGCTGGTTGATAAACATAATATTTCTAAAACTTAAAGCACCATCAAAGTCCTCACGAATTGTTAAGAAGAGTGACGAGTGAAAGAAAAATAAGTGTATAAACTAGGTGTTTCTCTTCTAAATTTAGTGCACAATTTGGTTTAAAAATAGATGTAGGAACCCTCTCTAGTTCTCTGCGTTAAATCTTGGTGTGGACAGCATTAAAAAAAAAAAAGTTGTGGGCATACGACATATTTTATCCTCTTTAATTATTTTTAAAATTGTGAGCTACATTCATACTCTGCCTTGTTTCTACCATGTTCTCCCTGCCGTCGGGCATTTTAAAAGACTTTGTGACTTGATTAGATTCTGCAGGAATCTCGATCCGAGTAGGTTGCCGGTTCTGATATCGACATGTGGAGAAGTAAAACTGGTCGCTAGTGGGCGCTGTGGGTCCGTGGAAGTCCTTGACGTGGTTGCTGGAGCTCTCAGTGTGCTTTGGTCAAGCGCTTAGCTGAGAAAGTGATGATTCCTGCCACCTCTGCATTTGGGTATGTAGACGCTGAATAAGAAGCACACGCACCGACCTTTTACATCACACGCGGATGTATGTCCTCGCAACCTCCTAGATTCTCGGTCACCTTGGGAAGCGTCGGTGTCTCTGGGAGGCCAATTAGTAAGAAAGTCGTCTCCGCCGGCATGCACTGGGGGCTTGGGAGGCGCTGCTTTTCCCGGGCAGTGAAGGGTGGAAGAGAGTCTGGAGAAGAAAGTGTGGGGAGTAGAGAGCGAAGACGCTCACGCCGCAGTGATCGGCTGCAGATTGCGGCGCCGTAGCCCCTGGAGTCGCTTTACATTTCCCAGCCATACTGACTGGGCCGGACGAGCTGATTGTTTGGTCCCCAATGAAGTGAGAAACCTTTCACTCGGAGATATAGTGGGAAACAGCGAAAGGAGCCAGGACTCGGCGGATGCGTGTACGATGTGTAAGTTAGTTCTCTACAGAGGGAAACTCAAAGGAAACCCATTGCCTCGATTCAGCCCGAGTCTGGATTATCTGTTCAAGTTCGGACATTTGCCGGCCCTGAAGGCACTGCCGGGCGCGGCGACACGCGCGGGCGGGCGGGGACACAGGTGGCCATTCGTGGTCCCCCTCTCCACACTTGGCTGTACCTATATCAACGTCCGTGGGGCGTCTGGGAGGCCTTCCGCCTCATCGGGGGCGCCGGTGTGCACAGCTCGGAGTCGCTTCTCCTCCTTCCCTGTCTGCGGCTCCGCGGAGAAGCTCTGGGGGCCGGGGGCGGGGTTCACCTGTCAGCGGAGCCCCGCCTGCTGGCGCCCAGTACCGGGCGGGGGCGGCAGACGGACGGGCCGGCCGCCCAATCAGTGCGCGGCTGCCGCGCGACGGGCCAATGGTCTTCGCGCTGCGGGGCGGAGCCCCACGTTTATAGCGCTCTGACAGCGCGCTGGCCGCGCGGACTCTCCTCGGCGGGGACGGCGGCGCCGGCCAGAGGCCAGGGCTGAGCACAGATTCGGTCCCGGCGCCCTCCCCGCACACAAAGGCCCGCGAGCGTCCGGCGCCCGCGGCAGGGACTGAGCTCCCTCCTCCTTGCTCCGCGGGCCGGGAGCTGCGAGGACTGAGGAGGCTCCTGTGCGCCCGGAGGCGCCTTTCTTCGCTCTGCGCTCCGGGACATGGAACCGCGCCGACGCGGCGCCCGCGCACTCGGGCCGCTGCCCGCTCCACTGGATCTATAGTTACAGGCAACCCCGCTCGGGGCGCAGCCCCCCACCGCTCTGCGCCGAGTCTCTCTGCTTCGGGCCTTTGTGTCCCGGCTCCGCGCCCTCCCCGTAGCCCCGCTCCCGCCCACCACGGCTGGCCCGGCACCCTGGAGCCGCACGGGAGCCGGCCGTCCGAGCTGCGTCCGGCGCGGCGCCCCGGAGCCCCGAGTCCGCCGCGCCCCGCGCGTGCGTTCCCGCCCCGCGCCCTGAGGGCCCCAGAGGGCGAGCGCACCTGGCCTCCGCGGTCGCTGGAGCTGCGCGGCGCACCCTGAAGCTGTCTGCGGGTGCCTGCAGTCTTCCCCCGCTAGTCTGCTCCGAAGGATTGCGGCTCCCGGCCCGCGTCCTGTCCCTCCGCGTCCCGGAGTGCGCGGAGCTGGGAGTGGCTTAGCCATGGCTGTGAGGAGGGACTCCGTGTGGAAGTACTGCTGGGGAGTTTTGATGGTTTTATGCAGAACTGCGATTTCCAGATCGATAGTTTTAGAGCCTATCTATTGGAATTCCTCGAACTCCAAGTAAGTGGCGTCCGCGGTATCGCTAGGTCCTCGACTCGGGGTCCGCCGTGACGTCCTGGCGGGCGGGAGGAAGGGTCGGCCCGCGGAACCTCGGCTCCTGTTTCTGGAACTTCAGTCCCCTTTCCTCCCCCGCGCCCCTTCCACATTTCACTAGGTGGGGACTCTGCGCTCGATTTTCCAGTCCTTGCGTCGGCTCTCAGGGGCGGCCTCCCGGCCTTTCTTCCTCCAAGCGCGGCCCGGCGCTAAAAGCCTCTGGCGGGTCGGGTGTCACGTCCGGGAAGGTGTCCGATGGCGATACCTGACTCTCTCTTTTTCGAAGACCGAGGACAAGGCCATTAACAGGGCTGGCCGGATCGCAGAGATCGGCGGTCTCTGGAAAGAACTGCAGATGTTGCACTCGCGGAGCGCAGGCGGCGCAGTCCGGGGCCCCGGGGCAGGCTGGCGGGCGGGTGACGGGTGTGGCGGGACCGGGCAGTGGAGCGCACCCTCGGAGAGGGAACCTTGGGTAGCTGGGTTACCCGTAGAGTCCCGAACCGGCAGCTTTAGGCACGGTGCCGCCAAGCTGAGGGTGTGCGGGGTGCTCTCCTGCCCCGCCGGAGAATCCAGTAGGTGAGCCCTCTCCTCCCCGCCTGGATACCGGCCTTCGGCTTCTCCGGAAGGGCGCTCTGCACATCGGCCTCTCCCTTGGTTTATAAACCAATGGCCCTGAACTCTGTGCAGTCTGAGCTTTAGGATACCTTCTGCCAAAGCTTAGGGCCCTTCCCAGCCGAGTCTCCTGAAGTCTTTGCCCTTGGGGCCCCTGGTTAGGAATGGGATCCTTTGGCTTAGATTTGCTTTTATTAAACAGTATGGGCGGGAGAGCCCGGCCTTGCGAAGAGTAACTTTCATCTGGGCTATAACAGTACATTCAGAATTCAGAAAATGCAATCCATCTTAAATATATGGCCATAAACTCCTAAGTCATGTGGGCATTCAGCATTGCATATCATCTCATTTAGAATCACAGCCAAAAAATAGTTTACAGAATTATGGAATTTTATTCTTGGGAAACTGGGGAGAAAGTGTGGAGACATTAGCTATCTTCTGGGGTAAACGTTTGAGACCAGAAGCAGGATCAGTGGCCTAATAGAAGTTGACCAAGTAGAGCGTGGATTTAGGAGTGAAGAGATGAGGCATCGATTTAGAAATCACATCTTCACTAAAGAATTGTGTCCACTTTCTTAGGCGTGGTGCATTTCAAATTCACCAGCATGCTAACTAAGAATTCCTTCATTACAAGAGCAAAGACGTCACAGTTATAAATCGTTTAAACAGATTTTTGCGTGATGCTAGAAGGCACTTTTACACACACTGCTCATTTTTAAAAGTTACTTAATGCCGCCTCCTTCCATGAAAGCTGATCTAGTATGGATTAAATTTTTAATGTAAGATTGGATTGGCAGATAATGTACTGGAGGTCGCATCTTTTACACCGATACCGAACCGTGAGGCCCCAGGTGGTGCCGGCAAGCGCGGAGCAGAGACCTGAGCTCAAGAGCGGGCCTGGGCGTCTGGCGAGGCCGGCGGCGAGCGGGCAGGGGTGGCCGCGGCCGCTGCCCGCGCTGCGCCTACAGAGGTCACTGTTCCCTGCCGAATGCGCGCCGGCCGGCCTCGCCCCTCCCCCGGGCGGCCTGCCCGGCCCCGCTTCGCACTTTCACTGACCGGTTCTCTTTGGGGGTGATTTTTTTTCTATGAAGATTTAACGTTTATATTTAAATCTAGTTGAAAGAAATTACCATTAATCTTTTCAGCTTTCAGCTCAGTTATATGTATCTTTGCCTTCTTAACTGTTAGTCTGTGTGTACCCGGGAGGAGGATTAGAAACACCAACTTGGGGGTGAGGAAGGTAGAACAACAATTATTTCATCTTGAGGCTTGACATTAATATCTTATTTTTATAATGAGTGGGGGGTGGGGGTGGTGACTGCTCTTTACTCCCCATTGCGGTGACGATGATTAGTCTGTTTTTCCAAGTGGCGGCCAGCGTTAGAGACCTGCTAGGGGCCTGCATTTTTGAGAAGCCTGCCGCCCTGCACTGTCGCCCTCGCTGTCCTCGGCAGTAGCATTTCTTTTAAAATTCTCATGATAATGGTTTGCCGGAGGACTGGATAATGTGTCCCTGGAAAAAAAAGTCTGCTTGGCTAAACCACGCAGCTGAATGCTAGCTCGAGACATCAGAGGATTTTTTCCCCGAGGAATGATATGAAAGGGCCTTTTCTAAGTTTGAGAATGAATAAAGAAAAACTCCTGGTTCCAAGCGGTTGTTTTACTTGGGGAAGTTGCATATTTATTTTCCAGGGAAAAGTTTCAGTCAGTAAACATGATGTGGCAGAAATGTAATCAAATGCATTGAAGTTTCCCGTCAGCTCCTGGGAACTGTGGAGCGATCCGTTGTGACGAAGCAGCCATCAGTAATTAGATTTGTTTCATCCGGAGGTCAGCTTTTTTAGCAGGTGGTCGACATAGGGAGCATGCAGCAGCTGTTTGAATACAGGGTCCAGAGAGTCTTTTGTGAATTCAGTGTCTCCATAACTACTTTAATCACATTGTCTGCTGCTCCCATTCTGGGGAGTGTATATGATCATCTGAAGAAGTTCTGCGTACTGAAACAGCAGCCGCTGCCAGGGAGCTCACTCAAACGCCGCATCCATAGCTTCTGGTAGAGTTGGGTCAGTTGTAGCCATTTTGGTTGTTTATGGGTTTTTTTTTTTTTAATCCAGCAGAGAACTGCAACGCCTCGCTTCCATTTTTAATTAACATTTCAGTAGAGCATTCTTTTTCCAAGTGTGACTTTTTGCCAAAATAAAATAATTGGCTCTTTTAAAAAAATATTAATTGTACTTTAGAGTGAGCAAATGTGTTGGTAAGGCATTATGGAATGAATCACACTGACTTTGTTGAAAATTTTAATGAAGAATTAATTTTTGTGTCCAGGGTTGCTAGACATCGTCACATACCAGTTAGTTAACAAAGCATTTTGCTTTTCTCATGTAATGTTTTCCCCTGTCTAATACTGAATTCCTGATATTGATTGACTTGATACAAAAGAATGGCTGGATAATATCCAGATAGAGTATAATACATGGGCTTTACCACAGTCAGGCCCTGAATAAATACAGACCTGTCAGAGATTGATAAAATAAACTACAATGGATAGTGCTGTTTAAACAGTCCATTCAATAACATATATAAGCCAGCCTGCCTTCCATTGTGTCTGAAATTCTTATTTTTGTAGGTAAACAAATGCACATTCAGCACTGATTGAATAGCCCCTTGAACTATGCTCCACAGTTTGCGTTTGGGTTAATCTTGTCGGTTTAATATAGAGAGAAAAAAGCTCAAAGCGCCAGGGGTGGAATTGTTAGTGCTTTCACATCCACATTCCTCACATTTTGTCAGGATGATAAACTGTAGGTAATGGACTGTCGTTGTTCTGCAGGACAACTGAGCCGGGCAGAGCACAGAGACGGAACTGAAGCGATAGCACAGTGTTTGGTCATCTTCTTTTCAGATGAGAATTTATTTGGGAATCTTGTGTCTAGAGACTGTACTTCTTAACCTCACAAATTACAACTGAGAGCCCCAGAAACAGAAGCTGGAGGTTAAGATGATTTGTAAAGCACTTGGTTCTAAATCTCTCACAAAGCATAGCTGTTGACACTTGTCCTATGGCTACAAAGAAATGCAAATGACTCCAACGTTTCTGAATGTTTCTGACTTTTCAGCTGTAGTATGTGGACAGGTGAATTAGCCATTGGCCGAGACCAGCTAAAAACTATACATTGGAATGGTTTTTCCATACAGAGTCAACTGAAGAACAATTGGGGCATTTATAGTAATTCTCATAAAGCCTCTTATCTGTAAACTTTCAGAAGTGAATCCTTTGGGTGGATCAGTGGGATAATTGCCTTCGTTGCAACTGGGGCAGCTAGTCCTGGCCACCTTGTCTTCTGCTGCCCATCTTTCCATTGTGGATCTTTCAGGTAGCTCCCAGGAGCTTCCGTGACACCTAACTCAGAGACGTTTCAGAGTGCGTTTACCTAGTGGGAAACTCTGTGAGGTCCCAGCATGACTGCAGCGATGCGTCATAGAAATGGGAGTGGCAGGAAGAGGAAATACAGATTGTAGGCCCTAATTTAAAAAAAAAAATTAGGAAAGATATTTCTTTTAAGGTTTCATGAAAATGTAATTCTTCAAATACTTGACTGTAAATTAGACAAAAAGACTTGCACTTTTAAGAAAAAATGATGAAAATGGTCCTCTTATCTGCCTAGAGTCTGCCTGCCTTGGCTGCTGACATAGAGAACCTGTTTTTCAGGTCATTTATTACACATCTTCATGGCCTTGCCTGCGAGCTCACCCTTTGTGTTGGAGAGCAGAGCCTTACAGAGGAGTGTTCAACTGTTTAAAATATTTTGATTAAAATATGCAGACCCATAGAACCTATAAGCTTCTAGTCAGGAATTAGCTCTTTCAGGGGAGAGCTCCCCCCTCTGTTTTTAAGGGGGAAATTGGAATGGGGGAGGGGGAGGAATATAAGAACAGCAAAGAAGGAAGGATAGCAAATGGGACATGTTCCGAACAGCTTGGAAAAAACCCCTGTGGCTTCATTGTCTCTGTAAAGCCAAAGAATACAAAGACATAAGCAATTCAGCCCTTCTCCCATGATGGAAGATGTAAACCGTTGACATGCCTCCCCTGTTTAACTTGTTTAATTCTCATTTTAAATTCAGCACTATACTAGCCGTGTGAACTCTGAAGGTTTCTTTAGTAATCCATTTTGTAGTTCCGAATCAAAAACAAAGTGAAAGGGTCTGACACAATTTGCTTTTATTTTTAGGCAAATCAACCCTGGTCATAGTTAATAAGGGGATTACAACCCAGACTGGGTCTTTACAGATGTGATGTACACCAAGGGCAGAGTATAAAGAAACTGATCCCTTTTGATTGAAGTATGGTAAAAAGGCATAGAGAAACCAGCAGCGGTAATCTGATTGTATGGCAATAAAACCACCATTTTCTGTCTTTCAGATAAAAATAATGTGGTAAATCCATGCAGTTCATAAGATGTAAAGGCAGATAAAGGGTGAAGCCATGGCAACATATAGATTAGCTTGATGTTAGAAATGACACGTCTCTGAAAAGGGCGCAGGGATGAGGGCCCTTGCTCCAGGCTGTTGGGTATTATGTGAGAACCTCACAGACTTGGAAACTAGGATTAGAAAGTATGAAAGCTCTACTTGTGGTCTGGGCTGGCTAAGGCCGCAAAGAAAGGCTGCTCAGTTCTTGCTCATTGGTGGTGGATAATATGGCAAAGGTAGGTTTCATTGACTGCCTTTTTTATAGATTGAGATGGGGGCTGATTAGAACTTCAGATCACTGCAGTCGTTAGGGCCTGGGAGATTTTCCTTTTTAACTCCTGCCCTAACAGCGGCAGCCTCCTGTAGGATTAACTGCACTTCCCAGTTGTTGCCTTAATCTATTTGGGCTTCAGGCAGGGACATGCTGGGAAGGCACAGAGACCAGAGAGGATAGGTAGGGCTGGGGTTATCTGAAAAGAAAACAGAGGCCTTTTGATTTCAGCCATCTTTTCAGACCCAGCTCCCTCTCAGGATACATGGGAGTTGCAAAGGTAAACAGGACACATTGTCCCTCTCCCTCAGCCACAGAGCTCTTCTGTGAGTTTTGTCTTTCCCAGTCTGGGGGGTTGGGGAGGTGGGAGAGAGAAAAATATAAAAAAATTTAAAAAGAGGGAGGTTAGCTTTTATTCAAAGGAGTAGTAATCCAGTATGCCAAAACCAATAGGCTCTATCTAGATGTAATTTTATTCCTAAATGTGAGTCTTAACCTTTGAGTTGAATGGGATGGGCTCCCTTAGTATAAATTATAGGTTTATAAAAATTGTTAGTGCTGCCCAACCTTGAAGTCAAAACCAAAACCAAAATATCTCCATGCTGTTGGATTTTATTGCCCTCTCTTCTGAACAACCATGTAAATAAGCTGGACTTTTGTTTTTGCCTTCCACACTTTTCCATTTTTGTCATTAAACAAAATAAGCCATTGAAACCGTGATTGGGTTACATGCAGAGTGACATCCACAAATGGGTTAAGCCAAGAGAAAAAAAATGCTTTATTGCGTCCTAGTTGGCAGTGCAGAAAAGTCTCAGCCCTTCTTTGGGAGACTCTAAACTCTTAAGACATTGAAAATCCTGAAAACTGCAAACACCCTAAATGTCTTTCTTGATGGAGTGGAACTTGGGTGTTGTTTTATAAAGGGGAATTTAGTGTTGTTGTTTTTGTTGTTTTTTTAATAGCAACATATGGTCTCTTTAGACTTTTGTGTTCTCTGAGCATCTAAACAGATTGCCAGTAGATCTTAAATATTCTAGTTTAGACCCACTTTGTTGATTTTATTCTCAGCTGACTTGACCACATGGTTTGGACTATAGATTACATCCTTGCCTGTTTTGCTCTTTACTGTGACGATTGGTGTAAGGCATTACTGTGTAGCATTCATATACTAAAAATGTTTTAAAAAAAAATCTCCCATGGACTTGGTTCACCCAGGACCTGCTACTTTACCTTCCTTTCTAACTTCATTCAGCAATTTTATATCAATAGATCGATTTCATTCATCCAGCTTCATCAAAGAGAAGGGACACCCCTAATTTACAAGCTGGTCACATCCATGCACCTTGCATTCTGCATCTGACAATGATTGCTAATGGCCCATTCAACTAAAGTATTTGCTTGTTAACAGGGAACAGAGCATGATAAATGTCCAGCAAGCTTGCAGCCTCCTTCAGCTTTTCAAATGCAGACTGGTGCATATTTATGGCAGGCAAATGACAAAAGATGGAGCTGAATTGCCCTGGCCTCCTGCTTTCTATTAAGAACAGGGTTAAAGTGATTAAAGAAATCATACTGGAAAGCCCTACCATTTGTTTACTAACCCTTATCCACCTAGTAGCTCTGCATTCTACCTGCGTGGAGATATTTCAGAAATGCTGGAGATGAGGATGGTGGATCTAGCAAACCAGTGATGAAAAGAGTAGGTACCCAATTATGAGACGTTTTCCATTCCGTTCACACTGAATGGCAGGTGAACCTATTTCTGTTTGTCCAGCAGA
Organism: Galago senegalensis; assembly: GCA_963575145.1. NCBI lineage: Eukaryota > Metazoa > Chordata > Mammalia > Primates > Galagidae > Galago > Galago senegalensis. Next base: position 69,040 of record CAUYTI010132043.1, on the reverse strand, counting down.
GAGTCAGCAGTGGCTCTTAGCTATTAAAATATTTTTCTTTTCATGTATACATTCAAATATGTAATTCTAGTCCAAAGCATTGTGTGGCTGGTAAGTGCATACTTACTGATTCAAATAAGAAAACATAGTAGGGGATAGGTCTTTTAAATAAAAACAAGTTCTTTCTGCCCATAGTAATTCTCTAAACAAAATATGAAGAAAAAATTGGCAGTAGCCAAGTATTAACAGTTTGCTCTTTCCACTCTCTGAAGCATGAATAGTGAAAGGTTCAAAGTACTGGGTTGTGGGCACACACTCAGAGCGCTGGGAGTGAACCACTGGTGTTGTGCCACGCCTGGAAAACAGTGTTTTCTTCAGTACTGTGGATGCTTCGTGTTTTCTGTATGTGGTGATTAAACAATCCAGTTTATTTTCTTCGTTTAAATTCGGTTGCATCTAGTTTTAGTAACAGTATTTGTGTGGCTCTTCTAATACTTGCTACCCAGGTCCCCGTTGCCACTGAGGCAGGAGGCTGTGTTTGTCATGTACACAACTCCTGGGTTGCCCCAGAATAATGATAGGTGCTGTCCAGATTTTGTAAACCAGGAAGGTCAGTACATTTGTGCTGGAGGAAAGGGAGTGATTCTAGGTAGTCCCCGGGGTCTTGCTTGGTGGGCTTCAGTGGAGGGTTTATGCCCTGCCTGCCGTCAGCCCTCTCTGCTGTTTTTCTCAGTCTACCCTCCCTGCAGGGCACCTGACCTGTGCACCTGTTGTAGAACTTCTGGCCTTCAAATTCAGAAATGCCTTTCCAGTGATCTCTCTGGCCTCTCACATTATAGAGGATGAACCTGAGGCCCAATGGTTTCGCTGTCTGAAAAAAATGCTTTGGAATTTCAGCCCATCGTCTTTCCACCACTACAGCTAGTTTTCTGTCCTGAAAACAGTGCCCTGAATCAGAATTGCCTCTGGAGTGAGTAGGGCAGCGTAGACCACGGTCAGGGCCAGCTCAGAACGTATCTAACCGTAGAAGTGTGTTTTACTTAACTACCAGAACTCTATTTGGGGTACATTTTAGATAAAAAGAATTTGAGGCCTAAGTCCCTCCTTCTCCTTTTGTAGGAGAAACTGGCGGTGATTATAATGGACTGTGCATGAAGGTCATGATTCCTCCGAGATCTGCTCCTTCCCTTTCCTCATGACTTAGATACAACACAATCTCTGTGAATCTTTTCCTTGTAATCTCGCATTTCGTAGTTAAATGTGTCACATATAGAAAGAAGGCACACTGCAGGTCCTGCCAGTCCCCACCGTCCTCCTGCTCTGGAAGGTAAGGACAGGTGTTGCCTCCCTTCATCAGTCCCCGCTTACTGCTGGCCCGCACTGTGTTCGTAAGTGTCGGTCACATGGATAGACAGCCCAGATTTGGGGTTGTGGCTGATGTTGTGTTGTTGTTGTTGTTGTTGGTTTTTTTTTTTGGTGGCAGAGTCTCATTTTTGCCCAGGCTAAAGTGCCTGGCATCAGCTTAGGCCACAGACAGTGTCCTCAAACTCCTTGGCTCAAGCAGGTACCCCCTGCAATGCCCAACTAATATTTCTGTTTTCAATAGAGACAAGGTCTTGCTCTAGCTCTGGTCTTGAACTCCTGAGCTCAAGGGATCCGCCTGCTTCCACCTCCCAGAGTGCTGGGATTACAGGTGTGAGCCACCATTGTCTTAACCTGTCTACTTCCAGAGGTGGAGTGGCTGAGACTGCTGCTGGAAACCAGAGTTTCTCAAACGTTAGGGAACCACCACCACCTGGAGGTTTGGGAAGACCCTCCACCCTCAGAGTTCCTGATTCCTGAGGCCTATGGTGAGGCCCAGAAATGTACATTTTAACAAGTTTCCAGGGAAGATGGTGCACACTTGGAGAACTGTTGCCCTGCCTAACCTGACCTTTTGGGGAAAACAGCTCAACATTAGGTCATCAGACTTTTAAAAGCTATTTTGAGATCTCAGAAGAAATGCATGGTCCTCACCTTGCAGCTCCTGTCCCCATTCCTGCTTTTGGGGGCCCTCAGGGAACTAAAGCTTTAGGGAGCAGAATGACCTCTACCACAAATGCCAAGGCCAGGTGGAGGCAGCCGCATGGCATGTGAGGGCACCTGGTCGTAGTGGGTATGCGAGAGGAAGGGAAGGGCATTCATCCTGAGGATCAGAATGAGCCCTGGGAGGACCAGCTTGAGTCTTGAGGACTTGGGGCATCTCCCTGTACGCTCAGTCTGGTATATACAGAAAACAATAAGCAAGTCACAGCAGGAATATTTCAGCTAAGGGCAGCCTGTGTCTCTTGCATGTCCACATAAGAATGTGCTCTGTTATTTCATGCATCAGCTGTGGCTAAAAGATCCCACACGTGGCACAAATAGGCCCTGTGGGACAGCTGACCCACTGATCACAGCTACCTTTTTCAGGTGAGAATTATCAGTGTCTATTGCTTTTCAAAATGACAATGATAATGGATGGGTTAAGCAATCCAATTTAGCAGGGACAGCTGGGCAATTGCCATTTTAGCTTAGGTAGAAGTGTGTGCTTTGGAAATCGGGTGTTGGAGCCTAATCCCAAGGATGGTCATTTATTGGCTGTGTAATTCTGTGTGCAATATCCTTGACCTCTCTAAGTTGTCCCAGGTCACAAGTGGGGACAACAGTATAATAGTGCTGGATAGAAGAGTAACAAAGTTGTGGTCAAGATTAAATGTGTTCCAACAGCTCAGCTCTGTGCTCAGCCAAAATGGACTAACATCAGTTATTGTTAATAAAAATTATTGAATATCTACTCTGAGCCTGGCTTTGGGTTCAATTTGCCTTTAGAGACAAAGAAAAAAATGAAAATATTCTATTAATGAAGACTATAACACCTTTTAACTCTCTGAAGTTGTGTTTTGTTTATCTGCCTGACTTCTACTCATTCTTAAAGACTTTCTGCTGTACGAAGCAACTTTTTATTTTCTTTCTGCTACTAAATTAGATTCTTTCTCCTCTGCTTTTTGCCCTTGGTGCTTTCTTGTGACATTTATAACCCTGGACCTTCTCATTCAGCTGTGCATTCATGGCCTCTGGGTAGTCTTTGCCTGAATCTGTTTTGTGTATTCGACTAAAGGGCGCTGTAATATAGTAGCATGCTAATGAACACATGAGTTCAACCTGGACGGATGGGCAATGTGGCATTTTTTTTGCATTGCTCTTACATGATATTTCTTATTTAGAAAACAACTCACCTGGTGGACATTGTTTATTTTGTGTAACAGCAGCTGCATATAGCACATAGTATGTACCAGCTGCTCTTCTAATTGCTTGGCAAATACTTATTAAACCTTCGTAGTGACCGTGTGAGAGAAGAACTTCTGTTATCCCTAAAATACCAGGGGAGGGACTGAGACCACTCTGTCAATAAACTTAGCCAAAGTCATATGTGGCTAGTAAGTGGACTTGAACCCAGGGACTCTGGTGCCCAGGATCTCTCTTCTTAATTCTCCATCTCTCCTTTTTATGGCGTTGCATGGAGTTAATTAGCTATCCTGTAACTAAATTAAGAGTACATTTGCTCAAGGCAGTGCAGATTAGGTGGATGGAAAGTTTGGGGTAATTCGTTCATTGTCCGTTTGGATTCATGGTCAACTCCTTATGATGGACACGCGATTTTAAATAGATTACTTGAATCTTTGATATCACAAGATTATACCCAACAGAGTCAAGAATAATGACCAGCTCATTTAAAAGATGACTGGACGGTAATTACAGTATATAATATTAATGCATTTATTGGGTATTATTCCTTTGGCTATTAAAATTTTGCTTTTCAAAGTTTAAAGAGAGGCTCGTTTCTAACAGGGAGGAAAAAGAGGTCGTATTTTCAAGAGATGCATTTGATTAGATGCTGAGTGTGTGTCAAGCTAAGGAGGTAGTATGACATCTTTTTTAGAGTCTAGTCACAATTAAATGCCATTTTATTTTGGATTTTGGGATCTGTGCCAGCTTCCAGCTTGTCGGAGCTGAGAAGACTCAAATCAAGTCCAGGCCTATTTCTGCAGCAAACTGGGATTCTGGCTTCTCGCCTGTGGTTCATTCAGCACAGCCCATCTGGCTTTTGATGTTCTGCAAGTTTGGAGCAGTTTGTTTAAGGAAGCCAGGCGGTGAATATTGGTGGGCCTGGGGTTCTCTGGACCCCAGAGGGCTGCCTCTTGGTTTGCATTTTCACCGCACTCATCATCTGCGTACCTGCAGACCGCGCGGCCGCTGGCCAGAGGCCTCTACCAACCTGAGTTTCATTCCTTTCGGAACTCAGGGGCCCAGCACCTCCTCCCTGTCCAGTTCAATTCCATTTAGTTCCCAGGAGCTGCTTGTCGTGTTTAACGTCTGGGGTATTTGGGGGCATTGGTCAAAATAATTCCAGGCTGCAAGTGGTGATGCGGAGCGGGCAGTAAATCCTCTGTCCACAGAGGTACAGAGGAGCGGAGTTCACCGCTCTGTAAAAGGTGCACAGTTCTCGGGGGTGGGGAGATCTGCACGGGGGTCAGTGACCCCGCCTGGGTTTGCTCGGCGTTGCTGTGAGCAGTGCCGACCGCGGCTTTGTCTCTCTTCCCTCTCTCCTTCCGTGGCAAAGCCGCCGTGAGACCTGCAGGAAGGTGTCTCCTGTCGCACGCCCACAACAGACCCATCCCCACGCCTCTGGAGCCCAGGAAGGAGCAAGTGCCCGGGAGGCAGCTGTGTAGTTGCTTGTAAAGTGGCCTCATAAATCATGTTGCTGGCTGCTCACGCCTGACTGGCAAGGAGGCTCTCTTCTTACACCAAGGCAGGACTCAGAGTTTCATCTCCCCTTATGCCTCGCTTGCTCATTTCTTCATTCTCTCATTGCAACGCACAGTGGAGCCTGCAGTCTGGGGAGGGCTGGCAGGGAGCTGGGGTCTGGTCCTGGAGGAGCGGCCGGCCCCTTCTGAGCATCCTCTCCGTGCTGTTTTCCCCACCAGAAGGGAGAGGTTTCATTTCAATAAAACGTGGATGAATCACACTTCTAAACAGACCAAATTCTTTGGAGTTAAAAGGAAATGTGTGGCAGGAATAAAAGAGATGAGAAGGGTTATTATAAAAGTACCCACACCCTTGCTCTAGACGGTGATACCGTTTTGCACTGCACCGCATCTTAATTCCATTTTTTTTTTTTTGAGTGTTTTAAATGCCAGGCCATTCCCTGGATGGCGTACACACGCTTTTCATCTCTGTGATTTTTCCCACTCAGGTAAATGAGCAAATGGATCTGAACACTTACATCTAAAACAACAAGGGAACCAGCTGGATCTGCCCTTTGAATTTCTTTCTCTATGAAGCCATTTTTCTTTCTAGTGTCTCACCTATAAATAACAAGAGTTCCACCTTCCTTTATAGACTCTGCTAAAAGCATGGTTTGGAACAAGACCGTACAGGCGCAAACAAATTACAGTTGGGAAAGAGGCCTGCAGTGTCTCTTGTCTCCGAGAGTTATGAAATCCTTGTTTCAATAATGGAGCCGGAGTGGCCCAGCGAGCAGAACAAAGTTTGGCGTTGGTGAGATCACTCCTCTGCTCACTTTCCCACTGCACCTCTGAGCATCCCAGCCTTACTCTTTAAAACCCCAAATTTTGCTTTATCTGCCTACACAATTAATAGGGTGATTTTTTTTGTTCGTTTGTTTATTTTTGGAAAGTTATGATAATGGTTGTGGGGGGGTTAGAGCAGTTTCATAAATAAAGACTTTTTGTTTGTTTTGAGGTAGGTGGTTGATTTTTGTTCTTAATTAGTCTCTGGTAACTCATGAAAAGAAAACAATAATATCTATATCACACCGTATAATTTTACTTCTTAAGTTATTAATAAACAAATAGAAAATATATTTTTTGAACCTCAGCCTGTGAGCGGCTTGACCTTCTGTGAATTGGAGATTTTTATGGCAGTGAAAATCATGGCACAGATAAAAATGAAATACTTGTGTTAATTTTCTGAAAAATATGTTTGAACTATTAGAAAATGATGTTTGAACATTTTAAAATTTCCTTTAGCCACCCATGTTTTAAGGATTATATCACAAGTAAACAAGATTAACATCAAAAGGAGTCAGTTTTCATTCAATTGTGCAGCACTGTAGGCTGTGAAACTTAATATTATTTTGACTCATACGGTAATTGTGGAACAGAGGAAAATGGATTAAGTTTAAATAAAAGTTTACACATCGGCACACAAACAGATTCTATGAAATGCAAGTGGAGGTCCTTTGGCCAGGGACTGTGCCCTCTAGCCCTGTCATTGCAGATTAGACTTTGATAAATAAAACTTTCCTTTAGACTATAGTTTAATTGCCTTTTTCCAAAGATAGATGAAGAGGCACCAATATGCCTAACGTGAAGACTTGCTAAACCGGTTTGTATGCCTATCAGCTCACCCCGCATTTGAATTTCTATGCTTCTCATCTTTCCTTTTCTTGAAAAGAGTTTGCTTGTCACTGGTGTGGCGTTTGAAATGCACTCTCCACCCCCACCCCACACACATACTCTTTGCTTATAGCACTTTAATAGCTCAAATTGTATAGCCTGCTTTTAGTCCCCTTTTCTTTTCCTTGAATAAAGCAGGTTCATGTTGCACATGATATTTGTTTTAGGAAAGTGTGAAAAAAGAGGCACCTGTGAAAATAGGCAATTGTTCCAACACACAAACACATTCAAATTAAAGCAGAAAATGTCAATTAAAGCCTCCAATTACTACCTTATTTCTTGGAGGTGTAAAGTCCCTGAGAAGATAGTGGTGCATTTGATGGAAAATTTAAGGTAATTACTTGTTACTGTGAGCAGTAGTATCTGGTAACCTAATTCTGTGCAACTCTGACAGTCTCTGTACCCCCAGCTCTTTCTCTGGCTGGGTAGAAACTTGCCCAGAACGTCTGCGTCTGCATAGAAACTTGTTCTGAAGTTCAAGTGCAAAAGGGGGCAGTAAAGTGCTATCCTCACAAAAAGGGAAACATTTTTCCCTAAGTATTGCTTGTTATTGCTATGTTCTTTCTTGGGCCCTGCTTTCTTTATTCATTTTATAACTGAACTCTTTAGTTTGGGGCATCAAAAGAATCTCTTACTACACTGCAGCAACAATCTAGCATTAACTGGAAATAATGCAGGACCGGACATCCTGCTTAGTTTTTGAAATATGCCATCACATTCGCGTGGCTGTGATGCAGAGTCCCTTTGGAGAGTATTTGTATTCCTAAGCACACTGGGCACTTTGGAAGAGAATCTTGGTCTTGGTGTTACTGCTGCCCCACCTCCATGGCAGCAGGGAGAGCCCAGAGTGCATGGCAGGATTAAGGGCCCCCAGGGCTTGGGCTCCTTTTGTCAACAGGTGACCAGCAACACTGACCAATTACAGAAACATTTCAGAATGCTGGTCCTCACTCAGATTTCAGTCTAACCAATTTATACACTGATTTCTCGTCTTCACTGTAGCCTTTGCCATTTAATTAAAATAAAAATTAAAGCATTTTGTGGAAGAAGTGCATGTTTTCCAAAATGTGATAAACACAAAGTATGCTTAATCTAGAACTGTGGCTGGGGAATAAACCTGTTGTGTGAACTTCGGTTTGCTCACTGCTAGGCTGTTCCTTTTTCTAAAGTTGAGATTCAGAATCTTTAAAATGTTTGTGTGTATTACAGTGATTAAGCATAAATTTTGCACTTATTTGAATAAACAAGGTATATATTACTACAGCTTTGCAAACTCAGGAGTTGACAGAATAAATAGACCCCATTGCAGATTGTGATAATTTTACTTATTTTCTTTCTAAGGAATTTTATCAAAAAGTTCAAAAGTCTACAGCCATTAAATATTTTAAATACTGATTTTTAGAACAGTTATGAAAGATAGTACCGTTTTTAAAAACTATACACTAAAAAATGTTTTAATTTTGATCACAAAAACATTGAGTGTTGATTGCAGAGAATTCTGAAAAACACAGAGAGCTAAAAATCACTCTGAGTCCACCATGTAGTAGCCCAAGATAGTGCCAGGAACAAGATCTGTGCACTGCTGTGTCTGTGTAGTCAGCAAAATGAACAGAATAACATGTATATATTTTCAACTGAAATTAGCTATCTACTTATACTGAACATATACACTACTATAATCTCAAAATGAAAGGGAAAATAAGTTAGTTCTTTGTAGAAAAGTTGGGTATATTCGCCTGGGAGCCTTGCGTTGCTGGGCGGTTTTCTTCGGAGATGAGCTCTCTCTGTGCTGGTCTCCTGTCTTCTCATCCCCCTCCATTTGCTCACACACCAACACGTATGGCAGGATTAGCTTTTTCTGGTTACATGGGTATCATGGCACTATTACCCAAGTACGCAATACTTGCCATAATTACACAGAAATATTAAATATATTTTACTTGAATCGGTGTGTATGTGCATAACATTAGATGAAAGTGGTTCTGGATCTGATCTGACACTTTTAAAACTGGAGCTTTCACACAGCATTTCCAAGAAGCCCCGTCATCGTGTCGTCTGGAGGATGGGGGTTTACCTGCTCCAGCTGTTTCTCTGGGCACAGAAACCTTTTGTTCTGAGCGCTTTATTCTGTGTCAGCTTAATACTTTTGCAGACTGTTACTCCCATGCTAACTTGTCCTTGTCTGAGTGGAGACTTTGTGGTGTCTCTCCATCAGTTACCTCCAGGGATCTGTTCCTTCCCTCGGGACAGCCACCTGGCCATCTGTTCCTCCTGTGCATTTTCACAGACTGCATCAGCCTCAAGTGGCCACTCAGCAATTTGGGGATTTTTCTCAGTTATCCCTCATGCTTTGGCCCCCTTTGAAGAAACACATGTGATGTCATGAGACTTTTGTGCTTGTGATATTAACAGGGGAGCACAGAGAAGGGAGGAAGATGGCATCCATGGCGGGGGGTGCGGGTAGGGTTGCAATTCCAGGTCCCCTCCAAAGCTATCCCTAAGCAAAGTGCAGAAATCGATCTGGCAACCGCTGCCTCTGTCTGCCTGCCCCAGGCACCTGATAATGCCATACAAACTAGCAGAAAAACGCAGACATGACACATCCCGGAGAGCACGATCTGGTCTGCGGATGAAAATCCCATGTGGTGACCTCTGAACTCTAGGTGGCTGGTTTATGCTTTAATGCATTTTGCCAGTGTCTTAAACAAGCATGTGTGAGCACGGTGCAGATTAAAACTTTCTGCTCTCTTCCATCCACTGAGGCTGTGTTCTAGTCTATTAACATTAAAGAGTATTATGTTGCCTAATCACTGGGGGAAAAAAGCTTCTGCAATTATGACTCTGAAGTTGAAACATCTAATTTAAGTTATTAGAGATCTAATTTGATTACTAAATACTAATGTCTAACTGAGATTATTAGATTTACCCACAGTGTTTCATGTAAAAGTATTTGAGTCCACTTTGGCGAATAATTTTTATGAACTTAGATTAAGTTCAATTGGCAATCTGAGAGTAAAAAGAGATTCCAATGTTAAATCATTTCACTTCAGGCATATTAACTTTGGAAACCCTACTTCAGGGCTTCCATTTTTTTCCACATTATATCACCTCTGTATCTGATTCTCAGTCAGGACATCTATTGTCTTGGGAATGATTCACTGGGAAAAACCCCGTATTCCCAACTCTTATATAATATTTTCCCTTGGCTCCCAGGGAAGCTCTCCAGTGAATGTATGGAGCCATAGCACTGTTGCCCAAAAAGCTGTCCTGAGCCTGGAGGTCGGAAGGTTCTCCTGGTGGGGAGCAGGATCCATTTTTACCCCCAATCTGGGAAGATAGCTCTGGCCCTGCTCTGTTTTCCCCCCATTCGGACATGAATCTCTATGGATTATCTTTGGGTTTTATTTTGGATTTAAAAATCTGCATATTTCATTAAATATGTCTCAAACCACTTTTTGTCTGGGCAAGGTTTAACAAGACTCACCTCCCCCGTGTGGAGGTTTCCTTCTGCCGTTTGGTTAGAAGGTGAATGTTATCTCAGCACGTGAGCAGAAGTCTGCATCTTGCATCCAATACAGATCATCAGTTCCCTAACTCAGTAGTCAGTTTAGTAATTTAAAATTAGCTGGTTGTCATCACTATAACTTTTTTTAACATTTTCAGAGTTAATATGGGATAAGTGTATTATTGAATATTACAACAACATATTTAGGGCAGAGATGTGCTGGGTAGTCCGACTTATTCATGTCTGTAAACCATGCCGTTCTTTTTTTCTTTTGAGACAGAGTCTCACTCTGTCACACAGGCTAGAGTTTGTGGCATCAGCCTACCACACAGCAAGCTCAAACTCTTGGGCCTAAGTGATTCTCCTGCCTTGACCTCCCAAGTAACTGAGACTACCGGCACCTGCCATGATGCTCAAATTTTTTCTCTTTTTTAGTAGAGATGGGGTTTCTCTCTTGATCAGACTGGTCTCGAATTCCTAAGCTCAAGGGATTCTCCCACCTCAGCCTCCTAGAGTGCTAGGATTACGGGTGTGAACCACAGTGCCTGGCCTGTAATCCAGTTCAAAATAACAAAATTCTCATCTAAACCCCCTGCCTTCTATAATAGAACTCTGCCTTTACTGACTTGATTATAATATATGAGATCCATTGTTTTCCATTAAAAATGGGCAGTATCAGGAAACTCACCCTGTTTTCTTTCCCTGTACATTTTGCTAGTGGTACACTTTGAAATCTATCAGTAGTATTACATTCAAAACATGGGGCCCCTGTGGTCATCTGTCTCTTCTCACTTTGGGCTCTGGGCCGGCACACACCCCCAGGACCGGTCGTCCCAGATGACTGCGGCAGAAGCAACCTCTTCTCTGTGGTTTCAGGTGGCCTGTACCCGGCTGCAGCGGGATCCCCGGGGCTTTCCACGCCGCCCTTGCAGGCCTGTGTGTGTCTTGGCTTTTCTCTAGATTTTCCCTCACCTCATGGCTTATCTATCTGTGAAAAGCTTGATTCAGGAAAAATGTGTTTAACCAAACCAAATTTATCATTTAATGAGCTGCTGTGAGAACTGAAAAGAAAATTCAGAAAAAGGGGCATTTCCTGTGGTATCCTGTTGGGCGCCGGGGCATCTCCGCCTGTTGGCACTTGAGGTGGGCGTGTGGGAGGTGGGTGGACCTGGCAGCAGAGAGCAGGGCTCAAGGGCAGTGGTGGTTTCTGATGTGAAGGGCTCTGGATGGACTTGGCTGTTTCGCATTTTAAACAGAGATTATAGAAGACTGCTGATACTTATAAATGTTTCCAGAAAAAAAAAAAAAGAGTCAGAAACTCCATCTGTACAGCTCCTTTTTCTCCAGAAACACTGTGGTGCGTGGGGTGACATCTTCTGGAAACCCCGTCCCTCCTGCTCAGCCTGCCCTGCTCGGAGTCTCCATGGTTGTCTTGAGAATCCCGATCACGTCCGTGATCTGCAGTTAGTCTGTGGCACTTAATTGGACTTAAATTTGTGTAAATGTTAGCTTCCATTTGTTCATTCATATTTTTCAACTAATTCACTATTTATTGAGCAGCTGCTGGTCTGTCATCCCCTTGGGCACTTCCTATTGAATCAGACACACTGGGCCCTGCCTGCCCTCAGGGAGCGATGAATGCCTGAGGAGCACTGTCCTCTGTCACAGGAGCACCCGGCCCAGCGCTCCTCTCAGCGCTCTGGTTTGCCACAGTGTTGAGAGTGTGAGGGCTCTTGGGAGGCAGAGCCCTTGTGCAGCTCAGCTGTGGTCAGTGTGAGGATTGCCCTGGGCGGTGACACGGCCAGGAGGTCTGCCCAGGGCCTCTCAGCTGGAGTCACTCTTTGCCTACTGAGAAACCGTGTTCTCATCAGTGAAAGGCACTGGTGTGCTGTCTGTTCTCCCTCTCTCTCTCTCTCTCTCTCACACACACACACACACACGTATCTTTTTTAAAATCACCGAAGCTCTCAAGTCTTGGGTCCTTTTGTATTGATTTAATTAAAGAAGCAGTAATTGTTTTAATGAACTCTTGAAACAATTGCTTTTGAAGAGCAAAGGATCAAACTCTTGCCTACTTTTTGTCACAGTGTATTCTGAAAGCAGAATTGACATTTTCTGAAGCATTAGGAATAGTAAGAGTTTTTCTTTGGTTTTTTTTTTTGAGACAGAGTCTCACTCTGTCACCCTGGTTAGAGTACCATGGCCTCAGCCTAGCTCACAACAGCCTCAAACTCCTAGGCTCAAGTGCCCAGGAGTGCCCACTCCTACCACAGTGCCCAGTTAGGTTTTTCTATTTTTAATAAATAAGGGGCCTTGCTCTTGTTTAGACTGGTCTCAAACGCCTAATGTGAAAGGATCCTTTCACCTTGGTCTCCCAGAGTGCTAGGATTGTAGGCTTGAGACACTGTGCCCGGCCTGTACCCCCATTCTGACAGGCTGTGCTGCCAGCCTCCCTGGGTGCTGACCAGTATGTATTCTTAACCAAGTTGGATTGCACACACTGAATGAACACTTCACGCCAAGGAAGGCATGGCTTGTTTGGGAAATGAGTTTAAAAGACTTGCTCAATTACATAAGTGATTTGTGCTTTCTAAAAACATGGTCTAAAACGCAGAGACCCCTGAAGCCACACTGGCCTGTGCCCTGTGTTCTTGACTTCAGGACACCCTCTGGTACTATGATTCAGTGGGTCATGGGCCAGTCAAGAGGAGTGACTTGGCTGGCAGGGGAGGAAACCTCCCAGGAGTCTTTATTTTATTTTTGAGACAGTCTTTGCTGTCACTCAGGCTAGAGTGCTGTGCTGTCATAGCTCACAGCAACCTCAAACCCTTGGGTTCAAGTGATTCCCCTACCTCAGTCTCCCAAGTAGCTGGGAGTACAGGCACCCAGAACAATCCTTGGCTAGTTTTTCTATCAGAGATAGAATCTTGTTCTTGCTCAGGCTTGTCTCGAACTCCTGAGCTCAAGCAATCCACTCGCCTTGTCCTCACAGAGCGCTAGGATTACAGATGGGAGCCACCACACAGACCCATGAGTCTTTAAGTTAAGCAGGAAAAAAATAATTCATGAAGGAAAGTGGATCTTGGGAACATTTTGAATGAAGAAAGAGCTTACTGAGGCATATGTTGGGTGTATGGTGTGTTGGGGGGAGTTCTAGGATGTACAGAGATGTAGGGTTTGGGAGGGGTGTGATGCATTTTCTTATGAGGAGTGAGTGGTGTACCAAGAAATGGGCACAGGTGGCTGGAGAGGCTCCTGCTCCTTGGCTCCTGGGAAGGCCCCAGGGTTTGTTCCTTAGGAGGCTTCTCCTAACAGCAGGTAACCCTCTGTGGCACTGCTCTGTGCCAGCTACGAAAGGAACAGAGCAGAATGGAAAATGTTTAGAGTGGGAAGGGAAACCCCAGGCTGAAATTAGCCTCTGGTTTTAGTATATCTTGAAGAATTCCTAAAAAGGTCATAGAATAAGACATAAAAAAGGAAGTGTCAGAGAGATGAGCAACTTACTGCTCACAGAATTTATCTTGTGCCTACTGCCAGGCATCTTGCCACTGGTTTTTAACCACAGCAACACAACAGAATCACCATGGGTAGGTGGGGAGGCAAAGAAATTAGCCTGATTCATACACATTCTGATTCATTCTATCCTGTAGGCCAGGACTGTGGCTCACACCTGTAATCCCAGCACTCTGGAAGCCAAGGTGGGAGTATCCCTTGACTTTAGGAGTTTGAGACCAGCCTGAGCAAAAGCAAGACCCCATTTCTAATATAAATGAAAAAAAGAAAAAAAAAAACTAGCTGGGCATTGTGGTAGGCAGCTGTGGTCCTAGCTACTTGGGAGTCTGAGGCAGGAGGATTGTTTGAGCACAGGAGTTTGAGGTTATTGTGATATTGGCTGAGGCCATAGCACTGTAGCCTGGGCAATAGAGTGACACACTGTCTTAAAGCAACGACAATGGGTGGCACCTGTGGCTCAAGGAGTGGGGCACCAGCCCCATGCTGGAGGTGGTGGGTTCAAACCCAGCCTCAGCCAAAAACTGCAAAAGAAGAAAAAAAAAAAAAGACTTAAAGCAACAACAACAGCAACAAAACACAATGTCTTTCTGTAGAAACTGAGTTGTGTTTTAGCCCCAAGGACGATGACATTGTCTGGAGTGAGTACACTGGCATTTAAGAGGTTGAGTGGATACTGTTCAGTCCCCTGGCATTGTATTTTACAAGTTATCTCTCCAGAAAACTGTAGAAATGGCCAAAAAGTTTTCAGGCTCTCACTAAGCAAGTGCGATCTACATTTGTCACGAGTTCTAGACAATTCTTCAACAGTGCACACATGGTGGTTTTAAATTTATCTTTGTTATAAAAAATTCATTTTAAGTTCTGCTTCACAGAAAGATTTTATGTTAAATTATTCTCGTTCACTTCTTTTTTTTTTTTTTTGAATGAATGAATGTCATATGCCTTTGCTAAAGGAGCTCAGTTAAGAAAGCAAAAAAAAAAAAAAAGACCACCCTCCCAACTTGGGGGTTGTACAATAACACATTCCCAAGAAGAGGGAACAAGCTGCCTAGGACAACGTGCCTTTCTCCTGCCATAAAGAGTATTTGTTTTTAATATGAATCTATAATATAATTTCTGTTATGTGTGCTGCTGTTTCATAACTGCTCTCCTGCACGTTTCAGAAAATGAATACCATTCATGAGCATGAATCGTAACCCGTTACCTCAGTGTGGATTCAAAATTGGGGGTCGCCCTGGGCCTCACTTCTCTGGGGGTGAATTATGACCCTGTAGTCACCGTGGCCGTGTGTCTCTGGGCAGAGATTGGGTGGACTGGAAGGATCAGAGGCAGCGCGTCATTCTCAGGCTTTAATATTTTAATGAGCCTGCAGGCTTGGCTGCTTTCGAAGGAGCTGGGATGTCTCAGTGTGTTGTAGTGTTAGCACTTGTGGAGGGAGGTTCATTAGGAGGCTTGCCTCTCAGTTTTTCAGAGAAACTCCCCATTAAGAAAGATCTTTCAGCAGCATGGCTAGCAAGACGGAGAAGGGGGAGGAGGGAAGCTTTTAGCTGTGAGCACTGAGGGGATATTGTATCAGTAGTCTTAGTTCTAAAGATTTGCTTCTAAGAATTAATTGGAGCAAATACATCTCAAGGGAGGGAAAGAAAAGCTTCGTGGAGCGAGGACGCTAGCTGTTGCCCTTGCAAGCAGAGGACTCTCACTCTGCAGCTGAATCAATACTACAACTAATTATTTCTGGTTATCTTTTATGGGTTTGTAAGACATTTCTTTTGTTCAGTGTAATAAAAAACCCATTGTTTGATCAGTGACTGACTAATTATGATAAGTAATTTGAAACATTCTTGATGAAACTTGTCTGTTAATTAACATCAACAGCAAATGGAAACTAGCAGGACAACAATGTATTAGTGGATTCACTGTTCCCTGGAATCGATGAGGTCTTTCTGAGGCATGCCCAATAAACTACCACTGCCAATGGTTAAAAAATAACAAACATGTGGGAAGCTCTGACTCATGATGGAGGAAAGGTTCTTGCAGAGTTACACAAAGGAGCGCTGGAATAGCACAAGTCAAGAGGTGGTGAAGAAATGCCAGCAGGTTGCAGGTCCTGTGGCTTAGAGTAAACAGAGGGCTTTCTTTCTTTTTTTTTTTTTCCTTTAAAGCTTAATTCCAAAATATTTTCATTCCATGTTGATCTGAACTAAGAGACTTTTGATAAATAGCAGTGTGGATCTGAAACTTGTTGGGGAGCAGGGTCATTGTCTGGCTATTTTCGAAGTATACTTAATACTGTTAACGTGTATCAACTCAATGGCTATTTTATTTTATTTTATTTTTTTATGTTTTTAGATTTCTACCTGGACAAGGCCTGGTACTATACCCACAGATAGGAGACAAATTGGATATTATTTGCCCCAAAGTGGACTCTAAAACTGTTGGCCAGTATGAATATTATAAAGTTTATATGGTTGATAAAGACCAAGCAGACAGATGCACCATTAAGAAGGAAAACACCCCTCTTCTCAACTGTGCCAGACCAGACCAAGATGTCAAATTCACTATCAAGTTTCAAGAATTCAGCCCTAACCTTTGGGGTCTAGAATTTCAGAAGAACAAAGATTATTACATTATATGTAAGTATAATTCGACTCATTTATTTTTTAGAAATTAGTGTAAGCTAAATAGGTTTGTATCGATTTTTGTTTCCTTAACGTTGTTGTGGCAAATACTTTGGTGAGAATCTTTGCTGAACAGTTATCTGCTTTTTTTCAAAGAAGCTGTAGTTGAATTTGGGACCCTGTGCTAACAGTATTCATTAAATACCCAAAGAGAAAAAAAAAAAAACTTCCTAGAATTCTTATAGCATTGAACAAATGTATTAAATAAATGTATTTAGCATCTCTACTGACAAAAATGTTGCTAAGGACCATTGGTGAGATTTTGATAGGTAAATCTTGTGCAATGCCTTTTCTCTTCATCCGTTCATCCACCCATCCACTCATTCATTAAGTATTTATTCTACGTCAGAGACTGTGCGTAGGTGCTAGAAATTCAACAGGGAACAAAGTGCTATGAGATAAGATAGTAGCTTTCCTCATGACGTTAACCTTCCAGAGAAGGTGGAGCTCGTAATTGGAAGGATGAGCATCACAAGCAAAGCACAGTGGTCATATTAAAACCAGATTTGGAAGAATAAGACAAAAAGTTGGCTTGCTCGGTGGATTACTCTTTTGTGTATATATATATATGAGTGTGCACTTATGGGGGGGGGGTGTGTGTATAAAATAATTTGACACATTGTTTCAGGAGTAGATTTTATGTATCCTTTGGGTCATACCTGAAGTCGCTCATGAGGCTGTGAAGTCCCCTGAGCAGCTCACCCACATGAGCAGGTGTCCACTAGGCACCTGTGAGCACAAGCTGGGGCCATTCCATGGCCCTGAGTTTTATCAGAGTCTGCGTGACTGAGACAACTGTTCAAATCATTCAGCAATGAAATCATTTTTCTTAATTTCTTTGCTTTAAAGTTATACCTACAGCAGGGTTGAATTCCCCATTCAGGCTTGGCCTGTACTTCAGGTCGTGAGGGGACCGCAGTCTGTGGCTGGGCTCCCACCTCTTGGCGACTGGGTTGAAACTCTGGCTTCTAAACCTACAAGCTGCACTTTGAAGCACAGAATCAATAGTCGGCCCAATACTTATCTAGTGCTTGATAATATGTGGTTTTTAAAACATGAGTAATTAAGACAAAGATGGTCATAGACACCTAATTATCTGAAATGCCGCAGAGACTGAAACACCTGTTTGTGAAGCCAACGTGACACGTAGAGTAGCTTACCAAGAATGAGTAACAAAGAAAAAGAGAAAGTGGAAAATTATATATTTAACAGAAGTGTTATCAGAAAAGGAGAATAAAAGCAATTATTTTTCTTTATTTGAAAATTCTTCATATCAAATTCACAGGTTCATCGCAGTTAGTGGAGCTGCTCTGACCTCCAGAACTCTCCATGTGATTAACCTTTCTGGTGCAGAAGTGTGTGGTAGCCTGGGATCAAGCAGTCTTTCTCAATCAGAGTTGAGGATGTCAAGTCTGAAACAGTGAAGGGCGGTTTGAGTGTTGTTGGTTGAGAGATTGTCACAGGTCTGAGTAAAGGACCCAAGGCTCAGAAATTTTTCGGAAGTCCAGGGAGGCTTTCGGAAGGTGGTTCAGACACTTGGGAAAATGTAGGAGCCAAGTTCTCATCCCTGCTCCAGCAGAGCTCACTGATTCATAACTTTCCTTTGAAAGGAAATGGGAAATTGGAAAAACAAATTTTTACGTAGTTGTGAACGTTAATGTTGACTTTGCGTGGCTTCTTCAAGAATTCCAAGGCACCAAAACAATTAAAGGACTTTAAAAAGTCACTGCTTTCCATATCAAACAAATACACACATACAGAGTCATGCTCTAGCACTGTCTCTTTGAGAAGAAAGGAAATGTTTGAAGGTGGTAATTTTGGTATCAGTACGTTCATAAAACAGCATTAGGGAGCAGGATGGAAGCTACTCAAATTAGTGAGTGTATTTTTAACACTTGAAATCACTGAATCGCTTGACGTAGTAAATAATATTGGCATTTGAGCGGCTGCAGTAGGTGTGGAGGCTGCACCTGTTTAACTCTGAGCTTAGTGTCTGTCCAGTAAGGTCTTCACAGCTGGCGGGGTTGTTATTATCATTATTCTTGTGAGCTGGTTTCTGTCCTTGGGAAGGAAAAGTAGATTCAGATTTGATACTCAGGAGAGCAGTGCTTGATTTACCCTGCGGGGCACAGCCCAGATGCACTGACAGGGTGTAGGGGGCACCTTGGAGGGACAGCATTTCAGAATTAGGCCAGGAGTCCTCGGTTCCAGTCCTGCCGCCTGAGCATAATGAGAATGTTACTTTATTTCTTTGAATTTCTTTCTCTAGAAAATACCTGTGGTGTTGCTGTTGTCTGGCAGAAGCCACAGATCTAACATGGGGTCGCTGTTAGTGTGCTTCTCCAATTAAAAGGGACGTGATCTGCTGTAAATTCTTAAAAAAAATTTTAACTTGATTTGTAATGTCACTCAATTTAAAATGTAGTCATCACAGCTGTGCATTTTAAATGTAAGTACTAATTTTTAATTGGAACTGTAGTTTTGAACCCATGGAGGAAGTACCCACGAAAATCCCACAGGAAATGATGTGGCAAAATATTATGCATCCTCATTTACTCTTCTCGCAGGTGATTATTTGCTTTTGACCTTTGGCAGAAGGATACACAGACTGTCCCGATTTACCATGGTTCAACTTAACAATTCTTAGCTTTCTGGTGGGTTTATCAGGGTATTAAATGCATTTTCAGTTTAATGGTATTTTTGACTCAGAAGGAATTATTGGGACATAGTTCCTAGTAAGGTGAGAAGCTTTTGTATACGGCTTTTGTTCTTGTTGGGGTTTGACTTTGTCAAGTGGCATATCTTAGTGATTAGCTTCAGGTCTAATTTGAGTAATAGCATCTCCTAATTTTTGAATGATCCAAGGATGGGGCTATGATGATGATTTGGTGGGAAGAGCTCCCTGTTCTTTTTCATTTTCACATCCTAAATGCTGCATTAAAACCGTAGTATTTCACATCACCTATCATTACTTTTATTAAGTCTTAAAAGTTTTTAGATGTTTGCAAAATAATTATCTGTTTTGAGATTGTCCATTCTCAAGGGAAGCTCTTAGACGTAGTCAACATTCCAGTTAATATTGGGAAAGCATTCCTATGCTCCAGCCTTTATCCCACAGAGTTTTCTTTGAGGCACTTTCTGTGCTCGGTTTACAGTTCCTTTTAGAGGTGACATCCCAGAGCTGAATGAGTCAGCAAGTTTGGGGTGTTGGCCTTTTGCAACAGCTGTCCTTGTGAAGGTTCTGTGGGCTGGTTATCCAACCTTAGCATAAAATCTTGCAAAATACTTACAAAGAGATTTTCATCACACTACCAAAATCATGTGAGTCAGAGATGAGTGAAAAATGGAGCCATTGTGTTAAGACTTACTGAACGGCAGCCACAGCGGAGCTGGTAGACAAAGGAACCATATTAGCAGAGCACTTCCCAAATTAAATTGTGTGACTTTTGCATTATTTTGCTACAAATCTGTAGCTAAGGCATGGTCTTGTGAGATATTCAAGATTTCTAACATTTCCAAAGATGGTTTCACTAAAGGTTCTTCTATAACATCAGCCCTGAACTGGTGTCATGGTGGTCCTCCTGGGAGGCCTCTTTCACCTTCTGTGCCTTAGCAAAGTCTTCCTCGAGAAACACTGAACGAGTCTGGAGAAGTCACCATTTCTTAGGCCCCTCATAGGTTTAGTTGCCTAAAGCATGTTTTTGTTTTAATAAGAGCATGTAAAATTGGAAGGCTCCATAGACCGCCTTGCTGTTTCCTTAGGCATGTGCTCCGCTTCTAAGCAAAAATCACAAAATATAGCAAAATGTTTGTCCAACTGTAACAATACAGTATTCTTAAACCATCAAAACAGAAGAACCATGTTGTAGATTCTCCCTATTTTTGTTAAGGAGGTGTATATATATATATATATATATGTATGTATACATATACATACACACACATATATATATAGAGAGAGAGACTTTGAAATATTAGAGACATACACACACAGATATATATATATATATGGGTTTGGGTTTTTTGTTTTGTTTTTTATTTATTTCTGTGAAATAGGTTTGGCAGTAGGACTGAAATATACCGAATGTTCCATAATCTTTTTCCCCAGAAAAATACTTAATGGGAGCTATCAAATATCCTTTAACATACAGATCTCTTTTAGAATATGTAATAACATGTAGGCTTGACGAAGTGATTATATGCCTTATTTGATGAATTATTTATGTATGATAAATGTAGCAAAAGTCACCTTTCCATCGTTAAATGTCATCCAGGTTAGTGATACAACATCAGCCTGTCACTTAGGTGCTTTGAGGGCTAGGGATTCATGTTTGATACCTTGCAAATAATTGCTAAGTTCAAGCATTTAAACTCATTTTTATTTTTATTTTTAACCTATTACTATCATCTTTATAACAGAGTGTTCATCAGAATCTTGCTAGAGACTGTACATTTCAGAGCTTGGGGGATAAGTTCACACACTCCATTGAGAAACAGATTAACACAGAACTGAAGAGTTTGGGTCTAGCAGACCTGGGCCCTTGAGTACAGGGACAAGTACTTGAGGACAAGTATCTCTAAGTTGCTTGGACAAGTAACTTAACCATCTCTGCCTCAGTCTCTTCATCTACAAAATGTCCTCTTCACAGGGTTCCTGGAGGTTTAAATGGGGTAAGATACATGAAGTGCTTACTTCCGTGCTTGGCACCAAATCAGCACAACTAACAGTTAATTTTGGAGCAGAGGACAAAGTGTGAGGTGTAAGACTGGGGCAAACCTGTGCTTTGCTGGGAACCAGAGAGGGTCTGGGGAAGATGGACTTAAAAAGAAAAGCTTCATTGATTTGAAGTCCATGCAAAGACTGAAACCCCAGAGAGTTTACAAGTTTCAGTAATGCTGCATAACTTAATTATAAGATCTTTCCTCTTTGTCTTCTTTGAATGTTATAAAAGTTCTTTTGTCCTTGGGCTTCCTCTCACCAAGAAACAAGCATTTATGTATCTTTTTGTTCTGGAATTGCCCAAGCTTGTTAGCAGATCCTTTGTAAGACCCAAAAGAGACAGACAGGGAGGAGTCTTCAGATACGTATAATCATTTCCCCCAATTTCCAGTTCACCAGCATTGCCAGGATTTTTCCTTAGTTCTCTAGTACACAAAGAAAATACTGTGTTTTTATTGGTAATAGTAGCAGCATCCTACTGTAGGATAAATAATCCTCCAGAAAAGAATGTGTGTCAGAGTTGCCTTGTCCCTGCGACAGCCTGGGAAGGCAGATCAGTCCATTACCTGATAATTAGAAGCCTTGTTTCTCTTTTTCCTACGAGAATGGGAAGTCCTTCTCTGGCTGTCCTAGTGTATACCATCGTGGCTCGTTGTTGAATTTAATAGGAATAAAGCTGAGTTCTCCACACATAGGGAATGAAATCTCAGCTTCTGCTTGAGATTGTGCTGAGAAACTTCTACCGCTTGGATCTGATAGAGTTGGGACCAGTGGGATCCTTGGCCCTGTTTGCTCAGAGTGTGTAATAGGATGAGGCTGTGTAGACGGAGACACTCTGTTCTCACTGAATGGTGTCAAGGTGGGCAGCTGTGACAGCTCATCTCATTTCAACATGGACAGCGATGGCCCTGTGAGCACCATTCCCTATTCCCAGAATAACCATTGGAAGGATAAGACAACTCTGATTCTTAAAGCCATGAGGGATTATTGGAGGAGGGGGAAAGACTGAAAGTTCTATGTGCAAAATAGGTGTTTGAGCAGATCAGAAAGAAAATGATTACTTAGAAAAAAGACTTGCTTGGGAAGTGGTCGGAATAAAACTGCCTTTATTATTTCATAGTATATACCTTGCTATCTCTAGCACCTATATTTATGACTTTTTAAAGATTCACTTAGAATTATAAATAATTGAACAATACTGGAGCAGGAAAGAGGACAAGTTTCTTTCCTAATATCCTTTAAATATTCATCAAGAAGATCGGAATTTAGAGCAAAATAAGACACTTTAAAAAACAGCCAAGAGGCACTGACAGATGTAAGAAATAGTACTTTGAGCAACTTTATTTATATAGTTTTTAAGAGTTTCACATTTGTTCCTAAAGTTTTAAAATCTCAGGCTGGGCATCTGATCACTTAGAGAAGTGTTGTGGCCTTCACAGACTCTTCCTTCACTTCAGCGTCTTGAAACACTGTGATAGAGCAGTTTTTATCACTGTGAGAACACAAATTTAGACAGGAGGAGTAGCTCAGCACAGTTCACATGGCCATGAAATGTCAGGAACAAAACTAAACCCAGGGCTGTCAGATGCTTAGGCCAGTGTTGTGTTAATGTATCCTTCTGCTTTCTGGGTCACTAAACACTTAAAGGCATCCAGAGCAATAGTTAAGAATATATACGGTGCAGAGAGTACACACACACACACACACACACTCTGCTTATATAGCAATAGGGAAGACAGTATACCACACAGAGCTTATATAAGATAGTTCAAGCGTGCACCTGTGCATATTACATACACAGCAACAGTGAGGACAGTATACCACATATGCGTGTATATGAGATGGTAAATAGAACATAGTACAGGCATATTACACTCATAGCAATAGCAAGGAAGTTCATGAAGTATCAACGATGGCTCTGTGCTTGTTGTCACACTTGTTGGTGTGACGCATGGCCATGCCTTGTGTGTCATACAACCAGTTTGTCATCATATGCCCCCAAAGTGGAACTAGGAAAATTCTTCAGCATAGTAGGGAAGGAGATGGGGCCACTGCTAAAAGGTGGTTATAATGGCAATTTTTTTACACTTATAACTTTTTCTTTTTAGTTCTTCTATTAATTGATTCCATTGCTTCAATAAGTCTGTGCTATCTTGTGTTTGTATAGTATCAGCAAGTACTTTGAGTCGCTTAGTAGAAAGGTGTTAAATAGTAAAGTTTTTCAAAATAAAAATTCTCAAACAGAGGCAATGAGAGACTTCAACTGTCCCTGGCCAAGTGCAAGTGCTACAGTTTTGTCGGATGGCTAGATGGATGGACAGGTGGGCAGATGGACAGCTGGGCAGGGCCGTGATCGACCCCATTATAGAGGAGCAGGGCTGTGTGCTGCTGGAAGGCGTTTCTGCTTTGCAAGTGGCTTTTTGAAGGAGTGAAGTGGCCCAGCTTCGCCGTTCCTGATGCTAAGCAGGAGACGAAGGTATTTCTTTATTGAAGCAAACATGTGGAAAATTGCTCTGGCTTCTTAGAGTATAGAACATGTCCCCTGAACGGAATAAGGTTCACTTGTAGGGCAAATTTAGATAGTGGTACTTCCTTGGGGTTATTGCTGGTCTCCAAGTGGTCAAAGCAAATAACATCATGTCCGTCTAACCTATTATAGCATGAGTGGCACGTTTTCTCATTTGCAGTGTTAGATTCTGGCCTGTCAGCAGATATTAAGTCAGTCACTGGTGACGTCCCACCACCTAGAGATGAACCCGGCCTCAGATGGATGTTTCCACTTCAGTGCTGCTGTCTTCCAATTACTGGGTCATTAATATCATTGCTTGAGATTAGTGACAGCAGAGTGAGTGCCAGGCTTGTGGGACCGGCACCCTCCCCACCATGAACTTTCTACTCTGACCCTTTCCTAGTCAACATTTCCATGTCTCTGCAAGGATATTTTAATGGGTAAGACCGTTAAAAACTGGAGAGCAGGCGAGGGATTATGTGCTAGAAATAATTCACTCAAACACACGCTTCTTTATGGTTCAGAATACTTGTATTTGATAATATCACTATCTCTTGCCTGGGAACTTTCATTTTTAAAAATCTTAAGTTCTTAAGCAAAGCTAATATAGACAATAGGGAATTATGTTTTATCTTTAGAACTCTTACATTATTCTTTTTTAAAAAATGTGAGCTTAGTCATTACTATTGAAGTGGTCATCTGGCCACCTATTTTTAAAACACAATTCTTCTTTCTTTAATAGGTTTTGGCTCATATTGAACCTGACTTTTCTGTGGGAAGTTATTTATTGTTTTACCTTTGACTATCATGTTCTCACTATATTAACTTTGTCCGAATCACTATGGTAAAAAGAGATACTCCTTTAAAGTATTCTACAGTAAAACCTTTTTTTAATGAAATCGAGTTGAATTTTTTTTTACCCTGATGAGAGATTCTCCCTGCATAAATCATCGTAACTTTCAGCAATAAAGTTTTAGACTTAGAGAGAGATGTTTTCGTTCAACAGAATTCATTAAAAATCAGGACACCAAGGTATTTCAAGCAATATTTTGAGGGAAATAAAGTAAACCACTCCATAAATAATCTCATGTGCCTAAACACATCTCTAGGAAAAAGAAGGGTGCTGGGGGAGTGTAGTTTGTCGCCTGTATTGCTTTTTCTTTAGTGGCCCTGTGCTGGGTTGAGCCTGGAGAGATTTCTTTCTTGCAGCCTACCTCTGTGTGCACACGCACCTGCACACATACACAAGCACACACACACCTATACACACACATGCACGCACATGCCTGCACACACACGCACACACACCCACACACACACACGCACACACACCCACACACACACATGCCTGCACACACACGCACACACACCTATACACACATGCACGCGCATGCCTGCACACACATGCACACACACCCATACACACACATGCACACACGTGCCTGCACACACATACACACGCACACACACACACCTACACACACACGCACACGTGTGGACTTGCCTTCACTGCTTTTTTCCTTCTTCCTTTTCATACTGTGTGTGTGTAGCCAGTAACTTTTCAGGCCCATCTTGTCAAAGATAACCATGGCTCTTAGCAGCTTCACAGATGGTCACTCAATCTTCAGACAGTTTTTAACAATTAAAAGGCTTTCTGACTAAGCAGTGACAGGATTCCCTGGGCTCTGGACAAGGTGTTTATTTCTTCATATTGTGACTCTGCAGCGGACACGCTGGTCTTGCCCAGTGTCAGGCCTCAGATACCGTGATGCCATCTGCAGACTTGGTCTGCAAAGTCCCCTTGCATCCTTTCAGTGGCTAAGTGAGAGATGTCACTGAAATCTTTTAAGTGCACATACAAACAAAAACAGCTTACTAAGCTGTTTCAAAGTTGTTAACATTTTTGTAAAGTTCTCTTACTTCTGAGCTGTCAATAGGATGTCCCATTATTGTTCATGACGAGTATTTGAAATTAAAGAAATAAAATTTATCCAAGAGCATCCATTGTACTCGATACCTAGTTAATGGTAGAAAAACAGAAGGGAAGGTCTAAAAATTCTGACTCCATTTTAGAATTCACTGTTTCTAGATCACTGTGTTTAGTGGAGAAACTAATTAATTTTGTTGTATAAAAAAGTCATGGAGGCTTTGCCAGTTTTTATGATACTTCTGAATGCATGATTTACTGCTTTACATTTTCAAAACACAACCATAGCAGTGTGGTATCTTCAAGGGATTCTCACTGTCACACCAACACTATGGTTTGGGGGAGAGGAACTCACACCTCCGAAGTCACTGAAAGTTTACACAGTTTTCTAGCTGTGAACTGTTTTCCATCTGCAAATAAGAGTTCATCAAATGTCCCTGAGGACTAGATCATCAAATAGAGGCTTTTGTTTTTCTATTTAACATTGGTGAATATGTTTCCTTTAAAAAATACTTTTCTTTATGTTTTTCTTTCTTGAATTGAGGTCATTTAAAGAAGTACACCAGAAAACTTTTGCTCTAAGATAAGGCAAATTTTGTATTAATGGATGAAAAGCTGTGTGATTTGGAGTAAGGCTTAACTTTTTTGGATATTAAGCCAAACAAGAATGATGATGCTTTTGGAAAGTCGTGATAGCATTTCTCATTTCTTTTATCGTAAAGCCACAGCAAAAAAACACAGATATGGGGAAAAGGATAGAAGAAAGGAATACATTTTTCTTCTTCCTTTTGGCACATTGTAAAGATGTTTCTGTTTCAGAAGTTTTAATTAATTAACTTTATAGAAATGGAATTTCATTTTTAGCATTCAGGGAACATTACAATTTCTATGTTTAGAACTTTTCTTTGAGGTTATATCTTAAAGGAAAAGTGTGAAACTCAAGGCATTAAGCGACATTAATTTGACTTCTAGAAATCGAATCCCTGTTTCTCTAGGATGTTTTGAATTTGCATCACATGTTTTGCATTTGAAATGTCAGGAGGATAAGTAGATAGATCTTAGCTTCCTGAGTTATGTGTTCACTTAATTATATTTTATTTGGTTTCCTTGTTTATCAATTTTGGGGGGGGCAGACACTCAGGTTTATGAGAAAACAGTAATTAGTTTGGTGTGTGTTACGTTTATTTTAAAGTCATAGCTTTGCTTCTTGGGTTGTTACAGGATTGCTCTTTTCTTAGCTCTTCAAAACTTTGCTAGTGAACAGGCTTCTAGTCTCCCCAGGTCTGTGTTGAGCTTAAGCAGATCAATGAGTAGGAATCCAGCCTCAGGACTCAGCATGAGCAGGGCCAGTGTGTAATGACACAGCCAAAAAGAGAAGCAGAAGGAGAGTGTGACACACAGAGGACCTTCATGAAATGCTTCCTGTTTCTGGCCAGATGAGCACGCGTTGTGCCAAGTGCACAGCCCTACGCAGATCCTCATGGTAAGGGTCTCACTCTTACCGCTCTGGGGCCCCCGACCCTGGATGCTTATGAGCTATCTCTCTGGAGGACTTCTTCCATGAAGTTGATATGTTTGTTTCCAAGTTTGTGTCCATCAGTCTTCCATCCCATCCTGGCCTCACGTCAATAAGCTGTATTTTAAAATAGTTTGACAAATCCTCCATCGTATTAGTATTTCTTGATGTTCCTTTCTTTCCTTAAGAACCTACACCTTTTCCTTCACAGGGATGCCATATTTCTGTAAGATGGACTGTACTTCCCCCCATCCCTAACTGCTTCATGAATGAGACCCTTGCATGGGTCGCTAAGAAAGTTTTGAGACAGACTGTGTTGTGGTCCATTATCTCACTTCCCAGAGACACAGCCCACAGAGCCCTTTCTGATCCACCCGTGCACGGTTCTGCTTTCTTGGCTTATTGGTGTAGCTGGCAGGGCTTCATTTGTTCCCGTCCATGTAGATTTTATGTTTCTTGATTTTTGTGCATCTCAAAGCTTTTTTAATGACCCACATGGATCAGCACAAATCCAGAGTTGGATTCTCCATCTGATTAGCACATTCTTACCAAGGTCTGGACTAAACACAGCTCAGCTTCCCCTCCTGGGAGCACAGCAGTACAATCAGGTGAAGACCTGTTAAATGCGGTGCTATTTCCTCTCTGTGAGGCTGGTCTAAAAAACACAGCCAGGGATATACCTGCCCTTTCAGCCCATTTTACTGCTCACTGGTTTGTTCTCCCTCCCTTTCTCTTCTCTCTCTTTTCCTACTCACATAACCAGTGTCATCTTCCTAGTAACTGAGAACCACAGATAAGTATTGGTACAAATACATGGGCAGCCACAGGCGTTGCTGTGTACTTTTAGATGTTCTGCAGAACACTGAGACCACGTGAACTCCGGGAACTTTTTTGCTAAGCAGCCATCTCCACCCACTGGAAAGTGGGCCCTGCCTGGGGGGGAAATCACTGTTTTCTGTATACTCACTGCTGGCAATCAGAGCCCCGAAGCTAAAGCTTTAAAAACAAGTTGTAAAATGCACATGTATCTTTATTAAGCCTATTTCCCAAATGGATAGGAAAGTTTTCTAGTGATTTTTAAATTTATAAAGTCTGGGTTTTTTTTTCATTGAAACAAGGGGGAAAAAATAACTGGGTGCTAAAAGCTGAGGTATAATGCTATTTTTTTTTTCTGTCTCTCTAAATACCATTTCATCCATTTGGTGATACTATGATTGTGGCTGCATTAGGTAATACCAGTAGAGAGACACAAAGAAAAGCTCAGTATGAGGACTGACAAACTATTTTTGCTCTTTCTCTAAGTTTAGAAGTTCCAATAAATTCAAATGAACAGTAAAAATAATTTCAAAATTGTCTCCTAAAGTGGAAATAGATTTTATTTCCAAGTATTCACAATTTCTTGTTATTTTTCAAAATCAGCCAGTAAGGCTTTTAGAGCTTCTTAATGACTGACTGGTGCAAGAGAAACCAGAACACTCGGGGTTTGATCTCAGAGTTCACTCTAGGCTGTGTCATTGTTCAAGGCAGGGTGGGGACCTCTAGAATTAGAATTATACTCCCTGAAGGGGACACAGGAGGAAAGAGGGGAGTTAATGTTCCCTATGGGAAATTATATTAATATCAAACATGGCATAGATTGGAGCCATCTTGAATTATACTTGTTTTAAAGTTTACCTTCTGACGTTTCCAATGGCACTAAGGTCTTAAAAAGGCTTTCTGGTGACTACTTAGATTATTGCCAAGTCATAGCAAAAAAACCTATCATGGTAAAACATGTAACAGCATTTTAAAGTTAGCCCTTTCTTAAATAGCCACACATTTGGGAGGCTATTTTAACATTATTAGTAATGAATTTTTTTCAATATCTTCCAGTAACCTTTGCAAGTTGCAAGTTGACTTAAAAAGAAAAGCCGCAGTCTCCAGTGTAGCAGGAAAACTGTCCTGACGCAGAGTATTGCACACTCTTTACTCACCCTCCCCCACTTCACCGCACCTCCCCCGAACAAGCAAGGCCCTGGCTTCAGAGGAACCTACAAAGGCAGCAGCTATAGCTTTTCTTTTATTCCAATTCTAAGACTTGAAAGTGTGCATGGTGTGTGTGTGTGTGTGTTTAAGCAAGAAGTAAAGCAGTTTCCATTTGTAAAGGAGCAAAGCTGTCTCATGCTTATGCAACACAGATTTCCTTCGACCGTCTTAGGGTCTGTGGATGTTAAATTATAGATTTAATTTTATCATTTTGAGAGCTTTATATATATATATATATATATATATATATATATATATATATTTGGGAGTTGTTCAGACATCATTTTGGGTCAACCTGGGGGAGCGCTGCACGAAGGCATTGATGTTCAGAAAAGGCACTGATCTACAAATTAAAAAAAAAAAAAGAAGTCACTCAAATTATGTGTGCCTCCTAGTTTGCTTCCAGTTTGACAAAATAAGAATCACTGCTAGTTTGTCCTTGTGCAAATGCAGTTGTGAATCATATTAGGGGTGAGCCTGCTGTCCCGTGCTTGTCCTAGGAAGCCCTTCTGGTATTTGTTTAATGGTTTTTCTTTGGAATCTGAGTCTCCAAGACTTAAGATTTAAGTGGACAAATCTGTATTTCTCCCTTTCTTTTTTTATTTTTTGTTTAGTGTTGAAACTTTTAGCAAGAGAAAGTTGGTCATTGAATGTTGAGTTTGGGTGCCCTTGTGTATGTAGATGGCCTTTACATGCATGTGAATTTTAAAACATTGGGATTCCACTTGAATTAAATTAAAACATTTCAAGCTAGCAACTAAAAAGAGAAATAAGTTTTCCGTTTTATTCTATATGAAGACATAATCTAATTGTTAAGAAAAATCAAATGAAACAACTCTAAACAATTAGTTGAGGATTTTAGTGCTGTTCTGAAACCATCCAGAAATAGAATAGAATCTGCTCAGAATCCAGACTGTTTCAGGCTTTGAGGAGGAAAGGATACTTGGAAATGTAGGCAGATGTTTGAGGGAGGGAAAAGAAAAGAAGGAAGGAGGCAGAATTGAAAAACACATTTTTTTCTTTTGATTCACAGAAGCATACAAAGTTTTTAGGTCTTTGAGATTTCTTATCTGCCAAGCATTTTCTCAACTGTCTAAAACAGATACTGTGTACTTCTTAACCACCCTCCCCCCCAAAATTATTATTATGGCATTTATCACCCAGTTTCTCAGGAAAAAGTTCCTGTCGGCAATAGCAGAAGAAGGTGTAAGAGTGAGACAGCAAAGGTTAAAAGCAGCACTCAGAGAAGCAGAGGAACATCTATACCTAGAAGAGACAGTCTTTGTTTTAAGGAAAACAGTGAAAGTAAAAGTTAATAATGCAAGAAAACAAATATAAGTGCCTTATTTTTCAACTTAATCCAGTTATCCATGGGATGCCTATTTCTACTATAAACGCATCGAGAACTTGTTTGCTGTTGTGCTGCTGTACTATTGGGAAGGTAAATGACCCAGTTAAAAGACTGTCTTTGGCATATACGTTTCCCAGGAGGTATTCCTTTCGAGTCTCTTTCAAAGTACAATGTTAGGGGGAGGAGACTCTGATAATCTAAGTAGAAAGCTGATTTAAATTGCAGAAACGTATATGAAACACTTTTGTTTCTTGCCCCTTGAACTTGAGGGGAATGAAAAAGTCTAGCATTCTCCACCTTCTTTTCTATTCTGGAACTTGAACTGTAATTTAAATCCTGTTCCTCATTAAAGTACCTGGCACCCTCTCTCTTTACAGCTTTAGTTACAGAGCTATTCAGAGGACTCACAGTTCTAAAGAGACAGAACAAGAATGTGTTTAAAGCTGTTTAAAAAGAAAAAAATACTGAGAATGGTAGAATGCTAGTGTCCTTTGCCCTGCCCCTCACTGCTGAGATGGAAGGGGAGTCGAGTTGGTAAACAGGCAAATGGTTGCTAAAAAGTCTCCCCACCCAATCCGTCTGGGGTGCCATAGAACTCAGACAGGGTTAGGGTTAGTGGGAGGGTTAAGTGGTGGGTGTGTGTGCAACCCTCTAGTCAGCTAGACTTTTCCTACAACAGGTAGCTTGGTTGAAGAGGTTGACTGAGGTTGACATTGGCAAGAATAACACATTCTTTGGGGTTTTACAAAATCATGGAAGGAAAAATGTCAGATTTTTAAAGGCCTGAATCCTAGTATGCTTCTTAAGCATGTATAAGGCTGGAAAGAGAAGACAAGGGCTGTGGGAGGCTCCTTGTCTAGTGTTTACCGAACTTGGATGCTTGACAAACAGAGCATCAAGCTAATTGTTCTTGAAGCAGGAAATCTGCAGTGGAGGAAGCAGGTGTCCGGTGATGATTACTGCGTTTCAAAATGCCCGTGTTAACTCTTTTGCTCCTTTGAGTTTGGCCCCCAAACCCCAAAGTGTCACTGGTTTTCTTTGGAATATGCTGTCCCTGCTACCTGTAGACCAAACACTCAATGAGTCATTTGTGAAGGAAGGAGAAAGTGCCTCAGTAAATTTGGAACCAGAGAGCTTACAGGCGGCAGTGTTTTCAGCATCCATCTTTCTTTATTTCTTTTTTTTTTCTTTTTGGCTTTCAGCATCCCATACGTTCAGAAAACTTGTGACTAAGAGTGAACTATTATTTTTCAAATTGTTTTCAGACATTTCATGTTCATGTAAACTTGGCTTATTGATTTCCTGATTTTTCTTTATTTTTTTGTTTTGTCCATCTTATTTTTAATCAGCTACATCAAATGGGTCTTTGGAGGGCCTGGATAACCAGGAGGGAGGGGTGTGCCAGACAAGAGCCATGAAGATCCTCATGAAAGTTGGACAAGGTAAAGACCATCTGCTGCTTCGTGAAGCCACTGTGATCTGGTTTAGCCCCCCAGCTAGTGTGGCACCCAAGTTGATGACACTCACCTCATTCATGCTTCTCTTTAGTGTTGAAAGCAAACCCTTCTCTGTACCTTGAGCCACTGACAGATTCCCTCAAGTCAATGCACTAAGCTTCTTTCCTTGGAGATCTCTCTAAGAGTTAAGGTCAGCCAGGTAGAATGTCTATTGCTTGCTATGTATATAGAGAGAGATATTTCTTTTTAAAAAAGCAAAATACCTCTTTGGTTCACAAATCAGAATATCTAGAATGAAAACTAAACATTTCTACAGTTTTGCTCATTTATGAATCTTGACTACAGAAGAGTTTTGTTCATTGTGCCTTTTCTGATATAGATAAACCTATTGTGCAGAAAGAAAGAATTATTCTTCTAATTAGAAGTTGGTATAGTAGTCGATCAACTTGCTCAGTTAAATTGAAATGTCATCTGCAATGCTTTGCCTGCCAAGTGCAAGAATCCCTACAGTTCCCACAGATGGCCGCACAATCTAAACCTCTGAAGTAACTAGTATAACCATTTTGTTTTAAAAGAAAAATTATATTCTTGTATTTCACAGTACTTTGCATAAAGAATCTTATGTTCATTGCTATTCGTGCCTCTTGAGATATGTATGCAGCTCCCAAAGCTAGATATTGTCAGATGTCTGTGCCGTGATTAATCATTTGTTTTTCACATAGATGCAAGTTCTGCTGGGTCAACCAGGAATAATGATCCAACCAGACGTCCAGAACTAGAAGCTGGTACAAATGGAAGAAGTTCCACAACAAGTCCCTTTGTAAAACCAAATTCAGGTATAGCAGCATGATCTGTGTGTTGTAGGGCTGTGGGTACCACACTCTGGGTAGTATCTCAACAGGTGGAAGGGACCCAAAGTACTTCTCCCCCAGTAGGAATAACTAGTAGTTACAGACATATTAGTAACCTTTGCTGTCTGTGAGTCATTATTAATTATACTCAGTAAGAACAAAATAATTCATTCCCATGGAAGTCTTCCGTTCAGAAGAGTAGAATTCATCAGATATGAGTGCCCATTATTAGTACTTCTCTGTCAGACCCAAGTTTTCATTGGCTGACACTTTATCAAGCTGGTTGTCAACACCGGCTTAAAGCTGATGTTAATGTATATATAATTAACGTGCTAATCCCTCACCTAATTATATCTAATCCACAAGAGCCTAATTGATCCTCTTCTACATTTTAGATGGTAACAGTTTTAAATAGCGCATAATGGCACGTTTTTCAGTGGTTATTGTTAGGGGTTTTTTTTTTCACATTTTTCCATGTAAAATAAAATATTAAACAGATCACTGACAAAAGTGTGGAATACCAGATAAAATTGGCCATCATGGAACTTCATTTTCTCCAGGGGTCTTGGAACAAACAGCTATGTGTTTGTTGCCATGCTAATGAATTTCTTACACAGGAGCTGGAGAGCAGACTCAGCAGTGTGGTGTAGGGACCGGCGAGCCTGGTTGGCGGGCTGGTGGCTGTGTGACTCTAGCATCTGTGGCAAACTTCCATCTCTTTCCAAGAGTCAGGGAGGGAGGTTGTTATTTCTAACTTTCAATGACAAGATGTGTCAAATTCTTGTGACAAACTGATAAATGGATAATATAATGATGCCAGGCAATTTTTTAGTGCTTAACATTTGGGCTGGCAGTCTGTTCAGTGTGAGAGTTTCTGCTGCCTTCCAAATATATTTTTTAAGTGTAAATCAAATAATACAAACGAGTTACAGTTGAACAGTTTCCCAAGCCCCCTCCCTCCTTCCCTGCTCTGAGCTGCTGTGCCCGCAGGCAGGGGCTCTTCCTCAGAAGGGCGGCCGTTTGAAGATGCACATGAAACTCCCTTTCTAAGAGGGAGCGGTCAGCAGGCCCCTGGAGCGGGAGGCACTGACCTACAGGATTGGCCACTCCTTTTTTTCCTGCCTGCTGCCCCAGGCAGGCTACCTCGGTTAAAAGATGGAGCAGGATCAGGGGCTGGCTGGCGTGGGCAGACGTGGATGAGGACGGGGATGAGGACGGGGATGAGGACGGGGAAGCTGTGTTGCTGCGGGTGGCCTGAAAGCTCGGCCCGGGGACACATCCCCGTCACACTCATCGTGCGCCTGCCCTTTGCATTTAGCCATCAGAGGAGGGTACGTGGCTCGTCAGTGGCTCGCGGCGAGACAGTTAGCTCTTTGGCCCTGCTCATTTCCCACGTGTTCAAAGTGCAGCCCATGGGCTCAGGGACAGCGATGACTATCTCGGTTTTTCTTTTCTCTCCCGGCGCTCGCAGGTTCCAGCACGGACGGCAACAGCGCCGGACATTCGGGGAACAATATCCTCGGTTCCGAAGTGGCCTTATTCGCCGGGATAGCTTCAGGCTGCATCATCTTCATCGTCATCATCATCACGCTGGTGGTCCTCCTGCTCAAGTACCGCCGGAGACACCGCAAGCACTCGCCGCAGCACACGACCACGCTGTCGCTGAGCACGCTGGCCACGCCCAAGCGCAGCGGCAACAACAACGGCTCGGAGCCCAGTGACATTATCATCCCCCTGAGGACTGCGGACAGCGTCTTCTGCCCCCACTACGAGAAGGTCAGCGGGGATTACGGGCACCCGGTGTACATAGTGCAGGAGATGCCTCCTCAGAGCCCCGCGAACATTTACTACAAGGTCTGAGGGCCACCCTGGCGGTACCTGCTCCCGGAGGAGACCCCCGTCCCCGCGCGGCCCGTGGAGGGTCCCCGAGCCCGCGTGCTGGCGAACTGACGGCCGCACAGCCAGGGCCAGGGCGGCTCCTCCTCCACAGAGCCCGTGCAGCTGGACAGCTTACCTAGTCTGTAGTTTCGGCCTTGGTGGACACAGACACGCACTGGAAGCTGGAACCAAGGAGGAGGCTCCCGCGCGGACCAAGCCGTGAGTGGCGTCCCGGGCACGCGCCTAGGAAGGCGGCCTCGACTGGGGGCACCTCCGCCCGGGCGTGGACTGCACTGTCATACGGACCTCGGGCTGATGAAAGTTTTCAAAGATCTCTAGAGTTTAGTCCTGTCTCACTCCTCCCGACATCCAGGGCCCTGCAGCCTCTCCCCCGGATTTCCTCCACTCCACGCCGCTTCACCCAGGGAACACATCGTGCTAGCGTCCCCTGCCCCAGCCATGCGCGACAACAGCTTCAGTCGAATGGGTAGCCTGTCCAGAGAGGATATTTGCCCATAAGGTGCCCGTTAGCTGGATGCCAGGCCCTCAGCCCAGGAAGACTTGGGAGTTCATGGAACTGGGCAGGTGGGGCTGGGAAGGGGGCTGGCTCGTTGCTGCTGCTGCCTCTGAATTAGAAAGTTGGAAAGGCAAAACACACACACACACACAATTAGATAGCACTTTGGTTTTAGTAAGATTTAAGAGGCAAATAGGAGCCACAATAACACACAGTGGATCACAGTGCGTTGGGAGGAATTTACTGTTATCATACAGCAATGTTATGGGGTGGGGGGAGGAAGTCCCTCTTTCCATGGGACAAAGAGGGACTCTGTTGGGAAAGGGACTGGCGTGGAGGGAAGGGAGAAGGTGGGCCGCTGGTGGTATCTCCGGGCAGGGCTGTCGTGGTACTGGCAATAAGATATACGGCTCCCGAGCTGTGGGAGAGTCCGTCTGCTTCGGCTGATGTGTTAAGCAGACTCAGCTGCTATACTTATCACGTTTTATAAAACACAGGGAAAGCATTTAGGAGAACAGCAGAGAGCCAAATCTGACCTAGACGTTTAAAAGCCAAAGGTCAAACAGGCTGTAATTCCATCACCATTGACATTATTAAGGAATTCTCATCTATAAAAGGTAGGTCAGATCCCCCTTCCTCTGAAGTCCCCCTCCCCTGTTGAGCCTTATGACACTTTGGTTTGTGACGGTGCTGTCCTGTGCCCTGTGCCCACCAGGGCTGCAGTGTGGGTACTGAGGGAGGCCAGGGCGTCCGGCCTTGTGCCACGGTCACGGAAGGCCTCCTAGGGTCTGTAAGACAGAAATAAATTATGATGTCCAGGGGGAGAAGGAAGATAGGACGTATTTATAATAGCTATATAGAACACAAGGGATATAAGAGGAAAGATTTTAACTAATATATATTTTAAGATTGCACACAGTACACACCAGAAGATGTGAAATTCATTTGTGGCAATGAAGTGGCCCCAAGGCTCAGTGCTTAAAAAAAACAACAAATTGGACAACTCCTTCTGGGAAAAACAACATCCCTAGAACAATAACAATAATGAAAACAAATACAAATACAACAGAGTCCTCTGAAGGCATCTCACCTAACTGCAGACTAGGAGATACAAGCCCCAGATGCCAGGAGATGGGGTTACTGTAGCCCGTCTAGAACAGTGACCGGCGGGCCAGCAGCTCTCTTCCGTGTCGGGGTCTCCCTTGCCTTATGGGCTGAAGTGTGCTCTAGCGTCCAGCGGGTCTCAGTGAGGGGGTTTCACTCGTGAGTTTGACTTTGGCTCCCTTCTCTCCTTCCCCCCACCCCCTCCCTTCTGGGAAAAAAGAAGAGAAAACAGGAAACCTACTTTTTTATGTGCTATGCAAAATAGACATCTTTAACATAGTCCCGTTACTATGGTAACACTTTGCTTTCTGAATTGGAAGAAAAAAAATGT
Source organism: Galago senegalensis (assembly GCA_963575145.1). NCBI lineage: Eukaryota > Metazoa > Chordata > Mammalia > Primates > Galagidae > Galago > Galago senegalensis. The sequence continues at coordinate 32,679 of CAUYTI010132043.1, read as the reverse complement.
AGCGACAGCATTTGGAGGTTCTCAGACCTCCGGTGAGTACCTGCAGAGATGAGTTGTCACAGAAATTATTATTCCCTATTTCCTAAACCTGAAAAATGATGTTGGTCCAAAGTGCGTGTGTGTACGTATGAGTGGGTGTGTGGCATACATGTGTACATATATGTATAATATATATCTACAATATATATTATATATATCTATATCATATTTCTGTGGAGGGTTGCCATGGCGACTAGTCACAGTACATATGTAATTCTTTCCATCACCCCAGCCTCTCCGTTCTGTGCGTTCAGATGAGATTCCCTTGTAAGCCATCAAAAGTTACTTTTTAGAATGGGGGAGAGGGGCAAGAAGGGGGGAAATGGGAAATAGTCTGATTTTAATGAAATCAAATGTCTGTATCATCAGTCAGCTACATTTTGGTTCTATGCGAAACTGTGAAAAATCAGATGGATCGATAAAAAGTTCCCTACAACCAGTTGAAGTGTTCTGTGCGTCTGTTTTGTGTCTGGTGCAGAATATGACAATCTACCAACTGTCCCTTTATTTGAAGTTGGTTCAGCTTTTGAAAGTTACTGTAATTGCCTTGCTTGTATTATCATCCCTGGTCACCTGACTTTGGAATTTGCACCATCATGTTTAAGTGAAGATGCTGTAAATAGGTTCAGATTTTACTGTATATGGATTTGGGGTGTTACAGTAGCCTTATTCACCTTTTTAATAAAAATACACATGAAAACAAGACAGAAATGGCTTTTCTTACCCAGATTGTGTACATAGAGCAATGTTGGTTTTTTATAAAGTCTAAGCAAGATGTTTTGTATAAAATCTGAATTTTGCAATGTATTTAGCTACAGCTTGTTTAACGGCAGTGTGATTCCCCTTTGCACTGTAATGAGGAAAAAATGGTATAAAAGGTTGCCAAATTGCTGCATATTTGTGCCGTAATTATGTACCATGAATATTTATTTAAAATTTCGTTGTCCAATTTGTAAGTAACACAGTATTATGCTTGAGTTATAAATGATTTTTTTCTTTCTTTGTTTTATTTTAATAGCCTGTCATAGGTTTTAAATCTGCTTTAGTTCCACATTGCAGTTAGCCCCAGAAGATGAAATCCGTGAAGTCACATTCCACGTCTGTTTCAAACTGAATTTGTTCTTAAAAAAATAAAATATTTTTTTCCTATGGAAAAAGCGCCTTCAAAGTATTTTTCTTTTCTTCTTTTTTTTTTTTGTTTTCATTTTTCTTTCAGTTTTGTTTCTTATTTTAAGTTGCCTCCTTTTACTCTGTTTCTCCAAAGTTATGCAGAAACTTCTACCCTTAGACACGGTGTGTCCACTTTTCACGTCAGGACATGCATGTAATGTGAATATTAATTTTTCTATGGCCGTAAACCTGTTAGCTTCCCTATGAAACCACTGAGTTGACATTTCCCAAATAATACTTTAGAATAAAGTTTTACAAAACCCTAAGCACCTTGCATGGAAAACGTCTCTAGTTGTGCCCGAATTGCACAGTCTGGTCTCCTACAGAGTTAGCTGGGACAGGGAAAGAGTGAAATGTTCTCTTGCACTTAATTCCAAATTTATCTAGTTTCCATTTAAGCAAAGTAATTTCCTACCTACACCTTATTTTTCTTCACATCCCAGGGAGAAGGAAAAGTCAAACATTCTTTATAAAAGCTTTGATGAAAGCACATTTTACAATCCTGGGTAAGGCAAGCCAGAGGCTAGCTGTGAGTTTGATCTCCCTGCTGGTACCCACCTTCCTGGGGAGGGTTTCCGTGTGTCCTGAGGGTGGAGCGTGTTCCAGGCCTGCTCCCATCATCATCCTGGAAAACTTCATCATCTACAGCAGGTTACCCTGTCCCGTAAGGAGTGTGGTACAATGATGCTTTAGGTAGGAAGGATAGGAAGGACATCAGGAAACAAGCCAGGGGTTCCAGGCCTGACTGGCCCAAGATGACACCCCAGTAACTGAAAGAAACCAGTTTTAGAGGCTCACCAGGAGCTTCTGATGAAAGGCTGGTTTGGGAACCAGGATCTCTGCAGCTTAGCATAGTACGTGTACTGAAGAAATGTTTGTCAGGTAAAGGCTTTTCTTCATTAAAATCCAGGAGACCCACACTTGCAGTGGACCGTAGAATCGCAGTTTACTCCTGCGTGTTCACCCACTGCACTTAACCACCTTGGTGGCAGACCCAGCCTGGGGGTGTAATTCACAGCCAAGCAACTGAGTTGAACGCTGGACCAAGATTACTTCTGAGTAGTCTGGGTGATAGGACAATAGTGAAGTATTGTGTTTTCAACTCTTAACTTTGTGCTTCTATTGCAATAAATTACTAAATTACTCAATAACATAATGCCATAGTTTCTATCTTGTTTTTGAGACCACATTTTCCAAAGTGAGTAAGCCCAGCTCAGCTGAGAGAGAAACCAGTTGTGTCCAGGTGTGATTCTGTTCAACTGGGAAGGAGGACTTTGGTGTACAGAAGCTTCTCCTGGAGGTTGTATAAACCAGATGTTCTTTGTTGTGTCTGAAGGGTAAGCCCAGCCCACCACGGAGACATCACCACTCTGCATTGGCAAGCGCTCCTCACCGGCCGACTGGCCTCTTCACAGCAGCCCTCACTATTATCAATCCCTTTTTGGCAAAGCAGTTGCCCATTCAAACCCGGTGATAAAAGGTTTGCAATGGAAATGAGAAAAAAAAGTCAATAAAATATCCTTTGCTGGAATAACAGCTGACCAGTGTACTATCAGTCTTTGGACCCAGCCCAAAGAAGAATCAGCAAAAAAAAAAAAAAAGAAGAGAAAAATCCAGACTAGTAACAATCGCTCTCCTGATGTATGTAGGAAAGGACCGTGGCCCTACCTGTCTGGTCGGTGGCTCAGCAGGAGGCAGGATTGCTGCTGTAGCACTGAGCGCGCTGATGGGCTGTTGTGCTTTGTTTTTTATTTCTATGGATTTGACATTTTCTGTGTGATATTTGCAATATAAACTTTCCTGTGATGGGAGACAGTATTTCCTACCCCTGTTCTTCATGTTAGGTAGAGAACCATTCATTAGTAATTTAAAGAGGGCGTGACTCTTTCCCTGCTGTGGCCAAGCGGCAGGGAGGCAGAGGCTTGGGTGAGTTCAAGGTTCAGCTGCGACTGCAACCCGCCGCCCTGGCCGAGGAAGGCCTTGCTGCTGGAGGTGTAGTGAGGAACACTGCTTTATGAGAAGTGGCGAAGGCCATCTCATCCACAGTGGCCTTGCACGTGGAATCCACGAAACTGCCAAACCTTTGTCTAGTGTGTTAAGTGAGTGAAAGGGGAGACCTGGCTGCTGGCTCTATTTCTGCTACTGACTCACACTGCGACCTTTCTACAAATCCTTTTAATCCTGTGCCACAGCAGTCTTACCTGTAAAGTGAGAGGGATGGATGGTTTGGAAGATATCAATGGTTGACTTTGGCATTTTATGATATTTGCAGCACAATCACCATGTTCAGCTGCACAAAAAATCTTGATGCAAGCTCAGCTGTGTCCCGTCTACCACAGACCAAACTGGAGACTCCTGAGATGGTTCCCAGTCAACCCCCACGCCCTCCTTTCTGTTTCCATCAAGAACTTGCTGCTGGTGCTCAGAGCTCTGCTGTTCTGCACCTTTTCCTAGAATCAAAAATCCTGAAGGCTCCATGGCAGGCATCCTCAAATTACGGCCCACAGGCCACATGCAACCGGCCTAGGACATTTATCCGGCCCACTGGGTATTTTTGCCGCCTGACTGTGCTGCTTAGCAGCTGACTCGTCCAGGGGCCCATAATCTGGCCCTCCAACAGTCTGAGGGACAGTGAACTGGCCCCCTGTTTAAAAAGTTGAGGACCCCTGCTCCATCGTAGTGGCTAACAGTTTATACATGCTGAACTGAGAACAGGTCTCTTGCATTGTCAGCCCTTTACTTCCCATTGTTAAGTGGAATTTTTTTGTCTTTATGTGAAAAACATGTTCAGATCACCATGCCCAGCACCCTCCTTGCCCCCCAAAGAGCCCACACATTCTCCCACCTGGGTATTTCTCAAGGGCCCACCATGAGCAGGCCCACGTGGCAAGTGGTGAGGGCGTTGTCTTGCGGCAGTTAACTTAGCCCAGTTTCACCCCATCTTCCTTGTAAACTCGGGAATAATTGACTCACTGTTTAATTTTTTTCACGCTGGTATCTGGAACACATCCTCTTCCCTCCTTTATTATTTATACCTCTAATTCTGTAGACTGTGACACAGAACTGTACAACTGAAAAACATTCTTTAGTTCTTAATGGAGCTATTATTTCTTAACTAAGTACCATCCATGCTTAATAAAGAAATTAGAGGGTTTTATGTGTGTGTACATGTGTGTGTGTTTTGCTTTAAAGGTATGGTGACTCTATGTTAAGTCCAAGAACGGTAGGGGAGACAAATGTCATCAACTCAAATTAACTTAAAATCAACTGGAATCTTAAACTGAACACTACAAGATTCTTCTTCATGGATATCGTTTTTGAGGAGTGGGTTCATTAATGCAACATTAAAAGAAAGAAAAAAAGTAGTGGAATTTAATGTTTAGTTCTAGGCTCCATCAAGTGGGGTGAGAAAAAAAATGCTGCAGGAGGGGCCCCAGCTGGCTGCAGTTCCCACTGAGCCTGTATTTGGACTCTCAGTTCTTTATCAACTGAATTATCTGCAAGTTATTCAAAATGCCAACAAAGATGTGAGAGCAGTTTCTATAAACATAACTCCAGTTGTGTTGTTGTACATGAGTAATTCAGCACAGCCTCCTTCCCCTTTCATGCTGAGAAAGCTTGCAACCTGCTGGCTCTTCAAGGCAAATCGCATAGCTGCTCCCCAACTTGGGCCAGCCATCTGGGACGTGGATGCTTTTGGATACTCATTGAGACTTTCTAAGGTTTAACTCAATTACAAGCATCTAATTTTGAAGCGTGGCTTACAAAACAACAAACCCATAAACGGCATCTCTTTTGCTCACCAGCAGAGAATGTGTATGCGTGGAGGGAGTAGTGACACGCAGGCAGGAGCAGCCGGGTCCCAGCCCCCCTCAGCCTCCGCCTCCTCATCAGACTGGGCCACTCACTAACACTGAGTCCACCCAAGCAGACTCTTGCTACTCTGCACGTCTAGAAGCTCCTCTACGTAGTGAACGTATACGTGTGCACGCACACAGGTACACATTACCTTGTTCACCTATAGGGTCTGCATCTATTTAGCACTTACTGGATGCCAGGCAGTTGCTAAATATTGGAGATTCCCACTGAAAAGACAGGGTGCCTCCTGTTGGGGAATTCACAGTCTAGTCAGCAATTTTAAAAGTTTCATGGTCAGCCTCAGCCATCTCGGATGAGGTATGTAGGGGAGAGGCTCGGACCCACTCTGTATTCCTCAGCATCTCTTCGGGAAGGTGTTTGGCTGTCAGTGGCCTTCTTTTCATCCAGCTCTGTCTTCTGTTACTGCAGGTTGAATTTCTTTCCTTTTAAATCTTCTATTACTTATATGCCAACTGGCTGGTGAGGATGCTAAATTTAGAATAACTGTTCTGTTCTTCAAAACGTCTTAGGAGTTTGCCTTAAGTGCCTGCCTCTGGCCTTAAAGGGCAAATCAAAAAGTTTCCAATTGGTTTCCAGCCCACATTACAATGTGTGTGTGTATTTGAAAGACTGTTTCTTGGCTATAATTGGTAGTTTTCCTGTAGCTAGTTCTGAAGAAAGAATCGCAGAGAGTTTTATGTCTGCTAACAGTAGTTAGTGCTGAGCTAAAAAACAGTAGGAAAAAAAATGAAGTCTGAGCATCTGGGACGTTTGCCAGAGTGACCTGCGGGCTCCGTGCCACGTAAGCATTTCAGACGCGCCAGCACAGGGCTGCTCCAGCAGAACCAGGGCCCTGCATTTTAACTCCCCTCCTTGTAAAAGGGGAGGAAGAAGATAAGGGTCTCCTACCAACTCCCTTAAATATTTCAGATAAAAATAATGACTGCATTAATCACACTTTAACTTACAGGAGTTTATTCCTCCACACTGTTGGCCGAGTGTCAGGGAGAAACAAAATCACCCCATTTTCCAGGAGCGTTTGTATCAGAAGTTTGTATTGTGTGTAGCGAGCCCCCCACCACGGGGTTTATAAAAAATGTCTCCTAAGGCACCGTTCCGTTCCCGTTTCCAAAACTATGAGGCTCCTTGTTGAACAATGACAAATACGCTGTGATGGTTTCTTCTCTGAAGCCCCCACGTTGCACTGGGGATACAGGGATTTTTGCTGCAGAGAATTGCCAGAAAGGTGGGAAATTTCTCCCGCTTGAGAGTTTGTGCACCACACAGTGAGGGGGACCCTTGTGCACTGTGATCATTAACCGCACAGGGAGAGGCAGCTGTCACCTGGACAGGCTACCTCACCTCCTGAAGAATGGCCTGGGGGAGGACATATTTTTTCCTTGAATCACCACCACCTCAAGGACTCCCAAGAGAATGGATTAAAGACATGTGGCTTTTCATCTTCTGTGCATTGTTTTTAAGAGTCTCATTTACGTTAACTTTAGGAACAGATTCCAGAAAAGTGTTTGAAATATGGCATTAGAATTCTCTGACCAGCATCTCTGGCCAAGCTGGTCCCATGATTACGACTGTGATTAAGCAGTTTAAACAGTCTGGCCGTGCTTTATAAGGTTGCCCCAGCTTTTTATAGCACCAAACAGAAATTCTTTTAGAGAACTTTTCTACTGCAGACCATTGTCACCAGCATGTTCTGTGAAGTTTCTGGATTTCAGATGTTGAGATCTGATTGCCACATTTACCCATGGCCACCTTGGGACTCAAGCCCGAAGCAGAGGGAATGGAGATCTGAGAGGCCCTCTGTTCTTGGATTGTGTACTTTTTTCTGTTCCTTTTTCCTTTTCCTAGCATTTAACTTTGAAAATTTTCAGATATACCAAAGAGATGAGAGGTATAATAAACTCTTGTAATGATTACGTAGATTCAGTGATCACTGGTGTGATCACACTGGGTTTCTGCATACACCAACACGTGTGTGTCTGTATATGGACCTCTCTACGTTTTATACGTACATGGCTTTTCACAAAAAAATAACAGGCATGGTGGACACCCTTGAATTTTATTTTATTTTATTATTTATTTATTTATTTTTAAGTTTTTGAAACAAAGACTCATTTTGCCACCCTGGGTACAGTGCCCTGGCATCACAGCTCACAGCAACCTTAAACTCTGGGGTACAAGTGATCCTCTTGCCTCAGCTTCCCAAGTAGCTGGGACTACAGGCGCCTGCCATAATGCCCAACTATACTTAGAGATGAGGTCTTGGTCCTGCTCAGGCTGGTCTCAACTCCTGAGCTAACTTGATTTCCCCCTACCTTGGCCTCCCAAAGTGCTGGCATTACAGGCATGAGCCAAGGCACCAGGCTATCCATGGTTCCTTAGCTGAAGCAGTAGAGACCTCAGGATGCTGCCTCCCCACATCTCAGCATCTCAGAGATGGACTCCTTCCCTGTAACTGCAAAGCCATTACCAATCCTGAGAACGTTGTATTTTATAATATAATCTATTATCTAGCCTACTAAATTCAACATTTTAGGTTTTTTTTAAATTTTGGACTAAAAATAGCACTGTATATGTGTATCTGGTAAAAATTATGTTTCTTCCCCTTCTTCCATCCCTCAAAGAAAACGTCGTAAACAGTCCCTCTTGTCCACTTATTCAGAAAACTGGCTGCACGCACACTCTGGCATCTAAACGGGTTTTAAGTGATCGCTGCAGAGACTGCATGACCCAGACTGCTTTATGCCATGTATTTCTGGTAAATAATACATCTTAAACATCATTCCTCACAAGGACATTCAGATCTTTTTTTGAGAAAAAAACCACATAATATGATCTCTGATTAAAACCATCATTTACTGGCAAAATTTAGTTTTTAAGTCCCTACACGTGAGCTCTCATAAACATCTTTTGTTACGGGGCTTATTGGATAATCGAAGTACTTGCCTACTTGTCCAGCTTCATTTGCACCTAGGTTGGGGGCAATGGGCCATAATTGGAATGATTCAGGGAAGCTAAAAAGAGCAGGTCTGATTTCTTGTTCACTTATCTATTATTTACTTTTAGGGACAGAGTCTCTCTCTGTCAGGCTGGAGTGCAATGGCATGATCACCACTTACTGCAACCCAAACTCTTAGGTTCAAATGATTCTCTCACCTCAGCCTCTCAAGTAGCTGGGACTACCACTGTGCACCACCACAACTGGCTACTTTTGTCTTGTGGGGTTACTCAGGCTGGTCTCCACCCCCTGGCCCCAAGAGATGCTCCTGCTGTGGCTTCTCACAGTGCTGGGATTATGGGTGTGAGCCGACACACCCAGACATGGGGGGGGGGCGCTTCATGCACCTGCCCATCCTGCTGCAGCGACTGATGACGTCACAAGTGCTCCCTGGTACAGCTCAGAGATGCAGAAGCTGGGTCCCCTGTGTCCCCAAGTGACTGCCTGGAACAGCTCCTCCTGCCAACCTGGGTACTAAGCCCAGTGGGTGAGAAATTAAATGTGCACACTCAGCCAGAAGCTTCTGGGAGCTGTTTGTTACCACGGCAGAGCCCATGTGCCCTTACACACACTGGATCTCACAGCACTTCCTCCCAGGTATTTCCTTAACCTGCATCCCCATGGTGCATCTCATGGCTGTATGGAAGGAAGTGCCCTTGTTAGATGTGGTGGTGCTGCCGGGTCGCCTGCCAGTCCCCTTCCTTTCTTTTCTGACTTGAATATATAACTGTGCTCTCCTCCATGGCTTCCCTTCTCCCGTGTGTTTACATTTTCACTCTGTGTTGGGCTTTAAAACCTACAAGAGGCAAGGATGAAAAAGATTAATGCTAAAAGGAGCCTTCTGTTTGTTTGTGTGTTACGGTGTTTAAGGTACTATCTCTGTTTAAGTAACAACTTGGAGGCATGGCGTATGACTTCATTGCTAGCTCTGAAATTAGAAGTAAGTCAAGCACATAAATACATATCAACTATTCTGAAACTCCCACTGTTACAGTTTAGTTCTCTTTGCTTCCTAACATTTCATTGGTGGCTACAAATGCAGGACCTGTCTGCTAGGGTGACCACAGCCCCTGACCTCCAGCTGCAGACCTGAGAACGTGATACAGAGAGACTTGTATTTTTGCTTCTAAGAGAGAAGATGCCTCAGTATACGCCATTTAATCACAGTTATCTTACTAGTACAAACAAAAAGGAGAGTTCAGGATCTAAAGAATTTCACCTTTTGAGATTTAGGCCGTCATTCTCCTAAGAATTTGAGATGCTTTATTTCTTTCTCTCTGTCTAACCAGTAAGGAGCTGAGTCATAATAGTTGTACAGAAAAATCAAGAGACATGTGCTTTATCGATTTCACGAAATATTCACTGTTTCCCCAGTACCTCCTTATTTGTCTAAAATTGTGCTTGAAGCTTCGAGGAGACGCAGGATAGAGCCGCTATCAAAGCAGCACTCACAGTCCACGACGGAGATCTTAGTTTTCTAAGAGGAGCATCATCATTTTATAAAAGTATATTTTGTTTATTAAAAAAACTTTAGAAAAGTAACCTATTGTTCAAAGAATTATGATGATCTATTAAACTAGTTCTGTAAACTTTGATGCCTTATTGTGAAGTGAACCTCCTATGTCCTAGAGCAGGGGTCCTCAAACTTTATAAACAGGGGGCCAGATCACTGTCCCTCAGACCATTGGAGGGCTGGACTGCAGACTCTGGGATGAGGCTGCTAAACAGGACAGGCAGCAGGGCAAAAACACCTGGCAGGCCGGATAAATGTCCTAGGTGGGCCGCATATGGCCTGTGGGCTGTAGTTTGAGGACACCTGTCCTAGAGGTTCAAATTCTGCAGGGCTGTTACAACCCAATTATCTTTTCCTCCCTCTGAGCATACAAGATTGCTGGGGTATAAATGTTAACAGCTTTAAGTTTTCTCTCTCATGGGGGTGTATATATTTTTTAAACAGGGCCGAATCTCTTCATTTAAGGAACTTGGCCTCTTCAGCATAATTTCAGTTAGCAGCTAGGAGAGGGGAAGGAGGATAAGGAGATGTGTGTTTGTACACTCATAGATTTTTTTCTTGGACAATAATTTAGATCTAGGACCGGAACTGAGAGCTGAGACTCCCCGATCCCAGTACACGTGTGCTGCCCCACTGTGGCTGGGACCTGACTAATCCTCAGCCAGCTCCTTTTACGGACAAACACCTACTCTCTCTGTTTCTCTCCAGTTCCTGCCCGAGCCTCGCCTGTCTGCATAAAATACAGATGGTTTGAAAATAGATCAGAGACTTTACACAGAGAGACTCACCAGAGGATGAGCCCTTAGGAAAGTGGTGAAGCTGATTTTGAATGAATTGAAATCTGCTTCATCCTCCCTCTCAAACCACCCAGCCGCAGGTCTCCGGGCTCCTCGGGCTGCCTCCCTCCCTATAGGGTTTGCTCGGGGACCAACCATGCCCACCAGTCTCCCTGTTTAGTGTCACAGTTCCTCCACCCCCAAATTTCACTGTCTAATCTGAGGAGCCTTCTAAAGGTCAGAAGGCCTTGCCCAGGGAACATATGGCTTATTTAACTGGGGCCTTCTGAAGACAATGCCCCTGTTTTTCTTGTTTTTCCCAATAAAATGTCAACTCACGGCAAGTCAATACAGAAATATTATTCTGGCAATGACACTTCTCTGCAACATTCGACCCGGGCCTTTGCTGTCCAGCCGTAGGGCGGCGGCTTTGGCTGCGGCCCCCAGCAGAGCGAGGATGCGCATAGTTCGTTTCTCTTGTCTTCCTTCTTCATTTTTTCACACCATGAACATTCTCAAAAATTTTTGATAGGAATTGAGAAACTGGGTGAGGCTTTTAATTATTTCAGCAAACATATGTAATCAATAGCTAGTGGAGATAGCCAAGAGGAGGGAAAATGGTGGGCGTTTGTTGTCTTTTAGGTTATCTCCCTTGCTTTTTGCCAGTTTCCACATGCAAGGAAATAGCTCAGAGGCTTTCGTTCTGTGGGCCTGAGCCGCAGGGGCCTTCCACAGAGCATTGTGAAAACACATTAGAAAAAGATTTCATTGCAAGGGGGAGCAGGCTCGGCCAGCCAGAGGCACCCCCCCCCACCTTAGTAATCCAATGGTGGTGAACAAGTACAGTGTGGCTCCTCACACCTCTTTCCTGCATCCTGCACTGTGCAGTCTGTGCGTGGGGGCCTCCCTGTCCGCTGCAGACCTCACAGTCCGCTCCAGGCAGCCTCCCTGTCCGCTGCAGTCAGAGCAGTGCTGCACAGAGTCTGCACGTGGCAGCCTCCCTGTCTGCTGCAGACCTCACAGTCCACTCGAGGCAGCCTCCCTGTCCACTGCAGAGCTCACAGTACACTCAAGGCAGCGTCCCTGTCCGCTGCAGACCTCACAGTCCGCTCCAGGCAGCCTCCCTGTCCACTGCAGACCTCACGGTCTGCTCCAGGCAGCCTCCCTGTCTGCAGCAGACCTCACAGTCTGCTTGAGGCATCCTCCCTGTCCACTGCAGACCACTCAGAGTCTGCATGGGGTAGCCTTCCTGTCCAGTGTAGACAGTGCAGAATCTGATAGGGAAGGCAGCTCTGCCATCCCAGCATGGCCTCCGGGTGTGATAGCTCAAAGTGCATTTCCACTGCAGGTGGGCTTTACGGGAGCCCCTATCTGGATGCTTCTTAGCTATGAGCTCTTGAGAAAGCTACTTAACCTTCGGGGATCTCAGTTTCTTCATCAGTAAGAAGTCCTCCACTCAGCTATCCTGAAGGTCACTGGAAGTGACATGTGTAAAGGGTTCTAGTGATAACAGCCTCTCAATAATGATCTTTGGACCGTGCTTCTGTATTTCAAATAGCTCACCTCAGCACTTGGCTTTGTGACACACTTTACTCTTGGTCACAAATAATCCCATGTTGCTGTTATTTTTAAAATCTATACCTCTTTCGGTAGACATGTGAACGTTAGTGTAACAACGTCCCGTCCCGTCCTCCCCACCGTGGTCCCCGCTTCCCTGAAGTTCTGCTCTCTACAGTTTTAGTTACTTGCCATCAATCAAGTCTGGAAATCTTACATCTCTGCTCTGAGATTTGGGGCCATTACTTCCAAAAATAAGGATGACTTGAACTCCAAGTCTGCATCACTGCCACCGTTGATCTGAGAACTGGAGGCTGATTAGTGGTGATCCAAGCAATCTAGGCTTAAGTGGGACAGGTGAGACTTCATCAGACTTCTAAGCAGGACACACGATTTTAACATTTGAAGTGTTTATTTCTGAGGTCTTTACGTTATGTCACTGTGCCTACATCATTCGCCTCACTGCAGCCCATCCCATCACAACAAGAAGTGTGAGCACCGTATAATAAGATGTTTCGAGGGAGAACCACATTCATGTAATGTTTATTGCAGTGTATTGTTATGATTGCTCTATTTTATTATCAGTTATTATTAACCCCTTACCATTCTTAATATATAAATTAAACCTGATAGCAGGTGTGAATGTATAGAGAAAACACAGCTCTCTTGGGCTTGGTACTGTCTGTGGCTTTCACTGGGGCCTCCTTGTCTCTGTGCTTGGGTGTTGAAGTGGCCTCCAAGGCTCCTGGCATCTCTCACTGTCTCACTGTGCCCTCACAGTGGTGCCCGTGGGCTGGACAATCCAGTAAGAGGTGGCTGGAGTCCCCTTGCCCTCACCCCAATCTTTCCGAGAGCAGCTGGCAAGGAGACGTCTCTAGTCCCCCACCTTGGAACCCTGTGTCCCTTCACTGGGGTCTTGGACAGATGACCCTTGTATGAGGAGGGACAACTGCGCAGCATCTTTGCCGATCTCTAAAGGAAAGAGACGGCCCTTTGCGTTTTTTTCCGGAGTGAGGAAAGAACAAACGTGTTCCCCCTGGCTGCTCTGCCTTTGCTGGTTAAGGCAGTGCCAGTATTTCCTTCACACCGACATGCTACTGACTCAGACCCGAAATGAGATTTTGCTTTTTCTGGCTTATATGATAGACCGAAATCTATGGTAGCTTTAATAATACAAACGTGTACACAGAATGTCAGTTTTCTATGTTTGCTAGTGGCTGCCAGAAAGCAGGGCTTCCCCGAAGACAGATGAGGGCAGGACCTGAAGAGCTCGTGGACAGCTGCTGAGTTGGAGGATTAGAGTGGGGAGGAGTTGCTTCTGGGCACAGCCTCAGTGGTGTCCTTATCCTGGGTTGAACAGGCTCTGACCATCTTCACAGTATATTTGCTGCATGTACAAATTCCCCGCTAAGCAAATTTATGGCTGAGTTGGGTCCCACAAATGTGTATGATGAGGTCCTGAATCCCCAGTACTTCAGAACATGACTATTTGGAGAGAGGGTCTTCACAGAGATGATTAAGTTAAAATGAAGGCGTAAGAATGGACCCTGATCCAATAGGCCTGGAGAATTCACCAGAAGAGGAGGAAGTGACCCGGAGACACCGGGAGAAGGCAGCCCCCGTGAGCCACAGAGAGGCCTGGAACACGTTCCTCCCTCTCAGTCTTCAGAAGACCAACCTTACTGACACCTTGGTCTTGGACTGCAGGCCTCTAGGACTGTGGGAAAATAAATTTATCTTATTTAACTACTCAGTTTATGACACTGCGTTATGTTCACTGTAGCAAACACACATACTAAATATCTCTCTCAAGTAGTTATTGCTCTGAAAGTCTTAGAATTCTTGTCACCTGCTTAGCATAAAATACAAAATCATGCATTTTAGCTGATATAATGAAAAATCTGTGCTTCAGTGGAAAACTATTCATTATCTAGAGTAGGAGTTGGCAAATTCCACCTGTAAAGGGCCAGATATGGAACATTTTAGGCTTTTTGGGCCATATGGTCCTCAGATGTTGTGGTGGTAGGGAAGCAGGCATAGGCCAGAAGTAAACAAATAGGGGAGGCTGGGTTCCAATAAAACTTTATTTATAGAAGCAGGTGGTGGGCCAGATCTCTAGGCCCCTGGACTAGTGCACATTGGTCTGGGTTATCTGGCTCATGGCTTTCAGTGCTTTGAACTATTTTATAACTCTACCATTTCTGGATAGCTGATAGCAATGCAAAATGTCTAAAGACATGAAAATATAGCCTGTCCAGTAGAGGCAGATGTTCAATTGACTTTCCTTCCCATCCGTGGAAGAAGCTGGAATTTTTCATTTGCATATTCCTGATGTAAAATATTCCTGATGTAAAAGTGTGCCTGTCCTTGTATTATTCTTTAAACTGGTTGTTGTATCTTGCCATCTTCTTCGTGAATTAGTAAATTAATTAATAATTGAATTAAATAAAACAAATACGTGTTCATTTTTGTATTGGTACAGAGTCATGATTCTCTCTCTTTTTGGCAAATTATCCTTTAACATGGGGTAAAGGGACTATGTTATCTGAGCCGATTCACACCTCAGCTATATCCTCCGGTCAAATCATGAAGAGTTATGCAGAGAGCAGGAGGCAGTGAGTGCAAACTTGTTTGTGGGTGCTGAGTGCCGGTGCCTCCCCGGATGTGGGCAGTCAGAGGACTCAGCCCTTGAGAGCAAAGGTTGGGAACTAACAGATCTTGATTTGCATTCCAGACCCACATTTTTTTTGTGACACTGAGCATATCTTAGAAACTCTGCAGTCCTAAATTTACCGACTGAGTAGTGGAGAGAGCAGTGGGACATACCTCACCAGGTGTTACGGGAGTTGAATGAGACAAGGAAGATGAAAGATGTCTCCTCACTTGCAGCCCCATCTCAGAGCGGGAGGATCCCTTGCAGAATTAAACATAAGCAGTTATCATGAAGAAGGCAAGATCGAAGACACATAAAAAATGTTGCCCCATCCTTAACTTTGTCTGGGTGGCAGCTTTACATTTTTAGAGTGTTGGTACCGTAGCCAAGGGTAGAACTCTTTCATATCCCCCATCCGGACAACAGCCAGCAATTTCCTTAGACATCTTCCACCAATGATTAATACTTCCAAATTTTACGGTAAACAAGAAACAAAAACACAGAGTTGTAAAGCTATTGCCATGACGGGTGGGGGTCAGAGACAGGCTCTGTTTCTGCTGGATCCGTTGCATCCTGAGCAGGTTCTGAGCACAAAAAAGAGTAGAAGGTCCAGATTGCAACGTTAGGCAGAAGTGTACAGCTTAACAGGCCAGGCGTTCTGTCTTCTGAAGGATCGCTTTTTATTTCGTAGCATAGATACATGTTGATTATGAAAACATCAAGTTTCAAAACAAATTATGTGTCTGGTAGTCACGTTTTATACATTTCTTTGAAGAAATTGTTAAATAATTTCAATTTTTAATGACGGTTCAAAGTATGTTTCAAAATGTTCACATACACCAAAAGCAAAAATTCTTCAAATTCAACAAAATGCAATGAGCTACAACTACGGTGGCTGCTAAGCCAGAGCAGTATGAAAAGTACAAGGATGAAGGTAGCTTAGTCAGCCGCCAGCAGGTTCCACATCTCAGAGAAGGGAGGAAAGGATGCCCCAAATTGTCACCCATGGGGAAGGTGTGGGACAGCCTCCAGGAGGGGTGCTCCTCCTGGGGTTCCACCCACCAACCTCTGTCTAGTTGCCAGGTGTCTTGCTAACTTAGGAGCAAGGCTGATACATGTCCTTTCAGAAGGGGTGATCAAGGGAGGGAGCACAAGAGGCTGTGTTGCCAATCGTACAAGTGTGCACCCCTTCATTTCTTGGGGTGTGTTTATCTCATGCTGTAAAGATAATATGCTTGTTTTTTGCTCTCACCATGAGAGAAACTGACAGATAGCTATCCTTGTGACCCAGACACAAGTGACAGGTTGCCTTAGCTCAGGTAAGGCTCAGGAACCAGTTAAGGACTGGGTTAACTCAGCAAGAGCCCAAACCCTCCTGGCCACACCTGGGGGCCAGGCACAGTCTGGGGACACTGTCTGTGAAACTCTTCGGACGGCAGCCCAGTTACATATTGCCTGCTGACTCAGCTTGAGCACACACCATACAACTCCGACAAAAATTCATGAAACATTTGCCATTATCTTTTTTGTTGTTTGTTTCATTCCAATTCTTTTTAAAAAGCAATCTGTCTTAGTTCATTTATTTTGCCACTTTCCCTAACTTTGTATAGGTCAAAACCACAGTTTGAAAGCACTGGTGGTTTCATGATTCTGAAGAGGAGGTCGGTGTAATAGCATGAAGTTGAGGCCACGAAGGCCTTTACCAAGTGAGAAGCTGTCTTGCATCCATGTGTTATATTTCCTAAAATCTTGCCTTGTGATATGTTCAGATTTCTGAGTCTGTGGCTCAGTTTCCTCATCTGTAAAATGGGAAACTAATAATATCAGCCTTTAAGGGCTGGTACGATGGTTAGATGGGTCAATAAAGCACAGTGCTTAAAACTGTGTGGGGTGAGTTTGCTAACTTTTGTTGCTATTACACATACAGCAGAGTCAGTGAATGGTAAAAGACAGTTTTTTAAATGATTATTTTTTAAACCCTAATTGTGGATGAAAGTGTTAGTGTCCTCTTATTTCCCTATAGAGGGCAGCCAATAAAAATTGCAAGTACAATGCATACGAGTGAATTAGCAGCCCCCATGGGGTCTGTCTTAATAGTCTTTACCAAGTAGCAATGGAAAACATTTCCAAGTAATTTATTATCAGTACAATAGGCCAATGAAAAGGATATTGGCAAAACTGTTATTTTATAGAAACCACAAATCCCATTTCCTCATGAAGCCCTTCCTGAAGGCTTCTTCTCAGAGGACACTGTCCTCGAGTTTAGTGGAACTTGGAGGATGGCCGGAGGCTCGACCGCAGGACTGTGCTTCTTGGTCCTCCTCATCCATAGGCCAGGATCTAGGCCTGTGTCTTACCACCTCCATCACCGGGCCGGGCCATCCGGAGTGTGGGCCTGCTGAGGCTGGGTCTGCCAGGAGGAGCTAAGCAGTTTCCCGGGAAAACATCTTTGGAAAACCAGTTGACTCGTGGCCAAGTGCCAAGGTGAGAGATCGGGGATCTGACGCACAGCGGCATGTACTCCCTGCTCGCTCCACCCTCAGTACAGGCCTGGGCCTCACTCACTTCCATCAGAGTCCTGGGTAAGGGGCAGACATCAGAGCAACGTACAAATTAAACAGCAATTTTACTAAAATCTCAGTTCATGGTGAGAGGACAAGGCTTCACTCCAGTTCAGAGAGCATTCACATGCACCCCCAGGGCAGGTGCCGTGTGGGAGGCTCCGTCACCCTCACCATGCCTGGCGCAGTTGGAGAGCTGTCCGCACTGGGGGCTGATGGCCCTGGCAGCACCATGGGCATATCTTGGCACCAGCCACAGTGGCACCATCCTTGGTCATAGTCTCACCAGGGTGGGGATGTCAGGGGACACTGCATCACTCCTTATGCATGGAGGATGGGGAGCTGGATCACGATTGGCTGGAGCAACAGAGGCAGAAAACAAAGACGCCCTTGCAGCTAAGCGGAATTTGTTGCGTATACATAGGACCTTCCCAGAGAACTTTTACACTGACTAAGGGGAATTCAAAGACTCTAAAAAGGAAGGTCAACTTGTTAGGGAAATTCCAGATCAGCGTGTAGCCAGGAGCCTGTTTTGCCCACAGATTAGGGGGACCCAGGAAATGAAAGTCATCTTCACAACTGGCCTTTCCAGGCTTTGTCACCTGGGATCATGGATGGTTTTGTGGATATTACTGGGGGAGCTGTGGATACAGGCAGGAAAAACTAAACTAAAACCAAAACAAAAGTGAGAACAAAAGCAAAAAACACCTTCCTTCCGCTGACCTCTGAGCCTGAGCGTTCTCTTGCATGCCTGCTCTGTTGTTCATCTCAGGTTTCCCTGTGCCGGAAGGACTTTGTTCTCCCTCCCCCTCCTGCCACATCAGGACACTGAGGAGCAGGCCTGGCCGGGCTCCGTGGGGCGCTTGTCCCTGGGAGAGCTGCAGCTGCAGGGGTTGTGGGGCCCCGTCAGGAGGATGAGTCAAGGCGGATTCTGAAACTCCAGGTTGAGGGGGTGAGACAGAGGAACCAGACAGATTAGGGAAAATGAGCTGAGATTGTGGAGTCTGAGCAGAGCTGGGCTTGGGAAGGGGCCGTGTTCTTCACCTTGTCAGTTCCGGCGGCCTTGGACATGGCTGACTCAGCCGGGTGGGGCTGCCCTCCTGGGTGAAACCAGGCCAGTTAGAGAGGCCGCCAATGCCTCCATGCCTCCCACCGCCAAGGTGCGCCTCGGCTGTGTGAAACCAGCTATCAAGGAAGAAGTTACTAATAATAGTTGCCAGTTTTTAAGAAAATTGCTTCTTGACTGAGGAGGAGTAATTTTATATGCAATAGAGCCAGTCTACGAGGAGTTTGTAACCTGTTTTTGTGCCAAGAACTCCTTTTGGAGTCTGGTGCCCACAGACGCCTTCCAGGAGTAATATTTTAAAATTCATAACATAAAATACACAGGACACCAAGGAAACCAATTACACTGAAATAGTAACCAAAGGAAAGCAAATAGCTAAGTGTTAAAGTCATGGTGATATGGTGATGGGCCTGCCTCTATTAACTCATTAAATAACAAGATCTCCTTGTAACTGGGAAGTATGTGCAATAGTATTGAGGGGCAATGGCGTTTGAAGGTGTTGCCAAAACTACAATGTGTCGTGAAAACACCTGCGTTTTCTGGTGGGGTCCAGATTACATCTTATGTTCGACTTTCTTTTAGAGACAGAGTGGTGTGTTTCCCTGCCGCTCAGTGGACAAGACAGCGCTTATGGGGAGGATTGAGTAAAAGGCAGTGTTCTGGCTGCTGCTGCTGTCTTCTCTACCATCAAAGATTCAGTTTCTCAAATCGAAAATCATAAGGAGGAATTGCTGTTAAAAACGGCTTGAACACACTGTTCTGGATAACAGTGGGGGCTTTGGAATTGGACGGACTATTGTCCTCCCACTCAGCCACCTGCTCCCTCTGTGGCCAAGTAAGTTCCTTTCCCTTCAGTGGCCTCAGTTTCCCCTTCTGTCATAAGAGTGCCCCGTATAGACCTGTTAGAAGGTGCACACTACACCATGCTCTGGTGCGTGCCGCCTTTGGGAGTCTGTGCTGCGAACTCAACTGGACTTACCGCTTTATTTGTTCCTATTCAGATGCCAAGTACACAGTGTTGTTAATGGACAGCCAGGGGATTGAGTTTGCTTACAACTGTGTGAGAGTGGTACGTACATGGCCTGAGCCACACCCTCCACCAGCGTGCTCCCAGCACGAGCACCAGCAAGGGTGAGAAGGCAACAGGGACAGAAGGATCTGGAAGGCCGCAAAGGATCCTCACCAAACACCGGAGCCCTGAGGGTGCTGCCCTGGCCAGGACTCCTGGGAGAGGGGACATAGTTTGGGGTAAAGCACAGTGTTGGCATCACTGGAAGTAGGAAACGTTTTATTTTTCAATACAAATATTTTCTGCGGAAATAGGAAAGAGGGTGCATGTAAAGATAACGTGTTAACCACCTCTTTTCTTCTTCACTTTAACCGATTCAAAGCAAAAAGTGTTTTATTCCAGTTTCCTTAAAATAACTTGCAAAATTGGAAAAAGTCAGGATAAACCACAGGAAACAGAAGAGGTGCCCCCGCCTCTCGGAGCTCTTGCTTTCTGGTGTGTATGAAGTGAGGCATCTAAAAACATCGGTGGCACTGACCTGGGCTGACACCTGGAGGGGATTTCTGCTTATTTATTTTCTTGTTGTAACTGGTAAGATTTTAGTTAGACCTGAGGAAAGCATCTAATGATTCTGCAGGTCAAGTATGATTCTCAAAACTGAACTTTTCTTACCCTCTGGAACATTCTTCTTGAGATTTCTCTGTTTCTGCCGAGGCCCAACTATAATCTCACCACACTTCCCTTTGAGAATGAAAACAAAACCGAAAGTCAATCAAGCAAGCAAACAAAAACTTATTTTTGACATGTTCAGGATTTCTAATCCAGAAAGGATTTCTGCACATGGAGAGTCTGGTGTCCTGTCTGGTGTCCTGTTGTTTGGCTGAACAAGAGGAGCGGGCAGCGACTCTGCTCTCCGGCCTGCTGGTTTTCAGCTTTGGGCCCTTCCATCTGTAGGCACCAGGGAGAGCAGAATAATCGGGCCACAGCTCTCCCAGATGTCTGAGCCATCACAGGACAAGCCCCCTTTCCTGCCAGCCGCTCCTAGTCACTCCCAGTCACGCCGTCTCCACGATTTCCAGTGCTGCGCGTCCACAGGACCCCCCCCCCAAAAAAAAGGTACTGAGAGATGAGGGGAGGCTTTCAACAGCTCCGTGTCAGCCAGAAATGTGAATTTCTGTGCATATTTTTCCAGGGCCGGCTTCTAAGCTGTCACTAAGAGCAGTAATTGTTATCACGGCGATTTCTCAACAGTGAAGGAATCTCATGTTGTGGCTGTGCCCTAACCATGGCTGGTGCCAACAGCTCCTTGTAGGAGGATTTCAATGAAAGAGCCGTCGCTTTTCATGTGCCGACAAGGACAAATCCCTGCGCCCAGATTAGATTTCCAGAAACACCTGTGAATTCTGCCCACACACCTGCAAGAAATTGGTGTTTTTCTCTTCGGACTTGCGAGGATTACTTTCATCCTGCCTTATGCATAAATAAAACTGGCAAGAAGCTTCCCGCACGGGCTGCGGTCTCCCAGAGAAAGGGGAGATTTCACAGGGGAAGGCGCTGTCCCCCAAAGAAGCTTCCCGCACGGGCTGCGGTCTCCGAGAGAAAGGGGAGATTTCACAGGGGAAGTCACTGCCCCCAGGCACACAGGAAAGGGGCATTGCGAAGAATCACGTTGATAGTTGTGAAGATTTTTTTTAAACAACTCACCTACACTTTTTGTCTAAAGTATATTTTGTCTGGGATCCCAAACTACAGAAGTGTCTGCGTGATTATTTCAGACAGAGGGCGGAGATAGGTGATGGGTCTAAGATCCAGCCCCAGGAGGATGAGTTTGCAGCTCTGACTTCTGCAGATGCCGGTCTCAAGTCTCGTCTGCTCCTGCCACATCCCACCTGGCCCGGGAGGCAGGCGGTTTTAGGGCCGCTGGCCTGGCCACCCCACCTGTCTTCTTGTTCTTCCCTCTGATTGGTTTTCATTACCAGCCCTGTTCCTTTCTCACGTTGCCGGCCATGCTGCCCTGTCTGAGGAGGCTGACGGTTGACCTTGGTGCCAGCTGGCAGGCCCCCAGCCCGGCAGAGCAAAGTGCTAATTGAAAGACACCCTCATCACCCAAGGCTCTCAGTTGCCTCCTCAGAACGGCTGATGCTTCTGACAACGTTATCAACCGAGGCCGCTGCCCAGATTGGCGAACTGGGGACTTGTGAACCTCCAGCTTTTCTTTGGCAAGAGAGGCCTGCCGTTTGTTGGAATGCCAGGAGGTTGGCATGAGCCTGAGGCTACTGAAAATCTGGCATTTTTGCTTACGACCCAATTCTTATAGTTTTCTGGGTCAAGGAAAACACTGAGCTTGTCATCGCTGCCGTTGTGCTGAATCATGTGCTGAGGCAGCTGGGTTTGTCCCCTTGGATAATTTAGGAGAGACTTCAGTGAAGTTCTCTGTGTCTTCCTTTCTGGCTTCCAACTTTCGTGTGACTTCTAAAAGAACAGCTTTCACAGGGCCCTAGGAGGGAAAGGTTGAAAGTAGCTCCCGGTGCCCAGGAGATGCTGGCCAAGCAAAGGGCAGGTCAGAGGGGTTAGTGCAGATAATGGAATTTCCAAAACATTGTAAAGGAGCTTTCAGGCCCCAGCATGCGGGAGGGAGTGAGCGGCCCTTCCCCACAATTTGAAGTCCAGGAGTAATGGAATGATGAGTCTATGTCACACAATGGCCCTTCTTAGTGGCCTTCAAAGTATCCATTTTCAGGTGCTAAGTGGTAATTAAAGTTAGCAAGTCAGAGTAGCATTCAGTGAAATCAGATCATGTCAAAGGCAACAGAAAGGGTCGGCTTTCCAGTTCCTTAGCATGGAAACTTCCCCCCAAGCAGTGTTGACCAGGCTGCAGAATGCTTCTCCACTGAAAGTGGGAATACATCGTTCCACTTCTTTAAAATGCTCTGTTCTCACTGGTTGAAATTCTCCTTGGAGGAAAGAGTCTACTTTGTTTATCATGAGTACTCAGAGAAATAGTTCATTGTTATAAAAATTGATGTCCTTGGCAAGTCATTTATTTTTTCTTAGTGTTAAACAGCAGAATTGCGTTTTTCTTCAAGTGTATGAATATACTCCCTTTCTTTAAGAATTAAACCATTTAACTTGTATTATGATAATTCTACTCCCCCGGTCCCCTTTTGGGTGGCCTTCCATATGGTTCCTTGTGGAGTTCAAACTATAAAAGCGCCATTGAGAGAACTATGACTTAATCTTTGTTGTTAAGGTGTAATTGTAATTATTCTCTCTTCATTAGTTGATTCTTAATTTTTCTTGTTTTAACCATTTTATTACTTCCGTGCACTTCTGAAACATTTGTTTCAGAAAATAGTGAAAAATAGACCAACTAAACCCCCAAATAAATAAAATAACTAAATAGTAGCAAAGCAGGCAACAAGGAGGGCTGGCCGTGGGGCTCCCAGCTGTGGAGATGCTCACAGGGGGACGAGCCTTCGGGGTCAGTGGACCATGATAGGTGTTGATGGCAAAGTTGTTTGTTTTATCAAAGAGCAGAGAGGGGAGAGCAAAGCCAGAGGCCAGAGGAGGGCTGAGGTCACAGACTAAGAGAAGGTGGATCACGCATCAGACGGAAATGACAAGGGAAGGTGTAAACAGGGATTAGCCCGCAAAACAGTAGCTAAGGGGGTAGGAGAAAGGGGACCCAGAGCCAGGTGCAGGCAAGGTGACATCTGACAGTGTGGGAACTAAATCTTCCCACGTGAGGCATCCCGTGGATGAGCTGTAGTTTGTGTCACAGGAGGTCAGCTTCTTAGAGGAGCCAAACCCGGCCAGGCAGCATCTGCCTCGCTTCCTCATGGTGACTGGTCAGAACAGGGCCTGCAGGGGTGGGCTGGGGGACCAGCAACAGGCCGTGGTGGCTGCTCATACATTTACTGTGTGAGTAGTAGGGCTGGGTGGATGGGATGGAACCACTAGTTGGCCCCAGCTCGCCACGCCCTGTGTGAAGGGGATGCTGATCGCCATACAGAGAAATTTTCATACCCGTGTTCCAAATGATTACGTGCTGTCTTGAGTTTACGAAGCTGTGTGGACCAAAAAATAACAATGAAGACATGTTTGTGGACTACATGTAACCCCCGTCCACAGTTGCACAATCTCTGAATGATGGAGCTACGTTTTCAAGTTAAAAGAACACAAGTTCCAGTCTGGTCTCAGCCACGTGTTGGTTGCTTGACCTTGGGCAAGGGCAGGAGGCCCCTGGCCACCTGGGACCTCCTCCCTCCTGGAATTCTCTTTCTCGGCCCTGGCGGTTCTTATCACTTCCCCTGGAAGCCGGTCTCTGTGTTGTACAGTTTCCTCTAGTGTATTTTGAGGCCTGGGAATACAGGAATTGTGGTTTGTATTTCTTTGAGCATTCTTCATACAACACCATAACTAATATGTGATAAAGGCTTCACAAATATTTACTACTTACTGGACACCTGGCTGAGTTTCTGGAGGGCTTTGGGCATTCATGCTCATATTCTCATTAGCTTACCTCTTTCTTCCTTATGACACCCAAACTCATAATTTTGAGAAAAAAATGGCCTTTGTTATATTTTTGTATTTTGAATTTATTACTCTCTAATAGGTCATTTTCTTAAATAAGTTCAAGTTGTACATCTTAATCATTTCCTGTTTATTTCGATTTTTTTTCTTAGGTTTTCTAAGTTTTTATTTTGTTAAGTATGGAGTTAAACAAAGTAACCAAAATATAGTTACTGTTGCCATTTTCCATATCCATAATTTCACAAATGAAGGATATTTCAAAACTAGAAATGGAGAATAAGAATGACACCACTGGTTTTGGGGGGAGGGGGCCTGGAGAAAACCAAGTCATTTGTCCTTTTTTTGAAACAAAAAGGAAAATAGTTTACTTCTTTAAATTTTTTTTAAGTTTATTTTTTTTGTTCAGTAAAACTGGGAGAGAATTCCAGTGTCCCTACCCACAAGGGACCAGTTCTACTGAGAAGTAAACAGTGGGAACACAAAATTATGAAAGCATTTGAAGAAAGGGAAACCTGGCCTTCTGTTAATCGGTGAATGTTCCAGTGGGGTGCTGGTTTTGATGTGTTGTATTATATGGACCAGCCTCAGCTGAGTTTATAAGGTTCCAAAAAGATGGTTGGTAAAGTTTTGATTTCTGTTTATTGTTTATCTCAATAAAAGCCCACTGGAACTCCAAAAAAAAAAAAAAAAAAAAAAAAAGAATGACCATGCTAAAAAAAAAAAATTCTTTTTCAAAGATATGTAGTTTAAAATCTTATACCTACAGACCAAAAAAAATACTGACATATTTTATTGGGAATAAGATCAGGAGAAAATTGGCACTGGTTGATGGTTGTTGATGTTTCAGATAAGCAAGGCTACCTTGAGTCATGTATCTTTGACAAATTCCTGGTGGGCATCAGGAGGCCTAAACAAGGGTATTTATCACAGCACTGTGAATGGATACAAAATTGTGATATATTGATAGCATGGAATTAAAATAAGTGCACAGCAATTAAAATGAGGGAACTAAATATTGTACATTCATAAAATGAGATTGAACTGGTACACAATAATTGAAATAAATAAGACAGACATTTATCACCATGAATTGATATAAAAAGACACCACGGAAGCCAAAACAGCAGGCTGCAGAGTGAGACAGTGCAACGGTGCAATTAAATAATAGATGCACATTGTACAGAGCAGTCGCCCTGTGTGTGATTTGTGGGTATGCGTGTGTGTGTGTGTGTGTGTGTGTGTTACGTGGCCAGGAAATGCACACATCACATTCCCATAATGGCTGTTTCTAGGGTAGGGAGTGAGAGCAGAACCAGAAAAAAAAAAATAGTTCAATTTATTGAAAATATTTAACACTTTTCTTTAAAAAGAATTACAATCAGTAAAGAGTTGGCAATCGTTGATTCTGGGTAGAAGTTACACAGGGCTTTGTTTTATCATTTTCTTTGCTTTTCTGAAGTTTTTTCTTAAAAACATACATTACATTTGCAAATGTTCCACATATTTTTTGTAAAAGTATTTTTCCTATGTGTTGTCTTCTCTATCTGAAGTTTTTGCAAAGCAAACAGCCACATTTCTCTTCATGACAGATTTCAGCCCTTCGTGCAGTGACCATCAGTAATCTCACTGATAGTCATTATCCAGAAGGCATCACCTGCCTTTTTTCCCAGTGCCTGAAACTTTCCTTTCAATCCTCCCATCCCCATCAAGACTGGCAACCACTTGGAGTTACCTCACCTTGTCACTCAGTGTCACCTGTGTTTCATTCTAACTTACATGGAGTTAACCCCCAGTCCACAGCCAGTTGGACTGAAGATTTCTCTTCAGTCTTCCTGGGTACTGAAGAGACATGCATCCAGACTTGTCAGACATATTTATCCATGGTCCAGGGAGGAAATGATCGCATTCCTTCTATATCATCATACATCCAAACGTGTAAATTATGCCACTTCCCCAACCTCTCTGCCGAGCACATGGTTCAGGAAGATTCTGAGATTCATGCCAAGAAAGCACCCCGTGCTTTAGACAAATGCAGTTTCTCAATATGCTTTTATGGGTAGCCTGAGGGGTGCGGCGGGGGGGATGAGGCTTATGTGCTACTCAGCACTTTAATAAAACTAAGCATTCCCCCCAGTGTGGAGGTGAGTCAGGTGCACTGTGTGTCCCTGAAGTCTCTGGGTTTCCCCTTTCCATTTAGTGGCTGCTCTAGTTCCACAGCACAAACAGAGTGTGTCACCCGATGATATACCTCCTCAAGTCTAACAGATGACTCTTAGCAGGACATCGACCCATGAAAGTTGGCTTCTAAACCTTGTGGCTTTGACATTACTCTTGAGTCTCCTGCAGGTAGTATGTAAGACTCACAGCAAGAAAACCAGAGGAGGAAAAAGAGAGAGTATCATAAAGGTGTTTCCTCCCCATGTTGGCTAGCCATGGGGAAGTGGGGTTAGAAATGTGGGCTGTCTGGGTGGTGCCTGTGGCTCAAGGAGTAGGGTGCTGGCCAAACTCCTGGTTTGGTGGGTTCAAGCCTGGCCCTGGCCAAAACTGCAAAAAAGAAAAAAGAAATGTGTGCTATCAGCACATTCAGTATCCTTTCCCCATCTTTACCTTTTCTATCAACTAGCAAAACTGCATTCACCAAACTTTTACTCAATACAGTCTGTATCTTGGACAACCAGCAGCTCCCGGTGAGTCTCTGAAAGTCTCAGGTCTCCAGGGATGTGTCCTCAACACATACCATGTTTCCCTGAAAATAAGACCTACCCAAAAAATAAGCCCTAGCAGGATTTCTATGCATTTGTTAAATATAAGCCCTATCCTGTTAATAAGACCTACTGATGGGCGTGGCAATACAGCATATCTGCATAGCCACGCCATGCATTTCGGTGTGGAGAGAAGACATTCCCTGAAAATAAGCCCTAGTGTGTCTTCTTGAGAAAAAATAAATATAAGACAGTGTCTTATTTTCAGGGAAACATGGTAGCTCTTTTCAATTATGATGTTGATCTCATGACACCTGATGCCACCTTCAAGCTGATGATTTGAACAAAAACGTGTCTCCAGAGCTTCAGATGTCCACACCTAACTTCCCAAAGCACCTTCTTCTAACTGTCCACAAGCATCTCAAATTCAAGAAGCCAAAAAATCACTTTGTCAGTTTTCTACTCAAAAAACAAAGGGCAAAGTGAAAACAGACAAAACTAGAGCTACATTTTGTATCCGTCTCTCTGGCCAGTCTCCTGATAATCTCACCCATGATAATCTCACTTCCTAAGACACATTTCTATCCCCAGCACTTCGGGTCATCCTCATCTCCAGTTTTGACAAACCTCTCCCTTCCCTGACTGCTCCACTGGTAATAGAGCAATGTAATTCAAATGCAGATCCAGTCACCTCAGTGTTCCTTCTTGGTCCCCACTGTTTACAGGCTAAAGTGTGGTCCTTAACCGCTCATGGAAATCCCGCCATTTCCACTGTCTTTAGACCTCACATTCTTCAGAAGTTATCCCCAAGTCTCCTGATCTGACTCTTTCCTTTTTTGGTGCTCCCATCATAACTCTCCTTTTCCTCATTTCCCTTCAAACTTAAACTTCTCCAAACATTTTCTGCCCTCAATGTTGCTAAAGCCAATGATTAGCGTGACTTCTTCCTCTTACATTAAGTTCTCAGCATCACTTAACAAGGATGCCCACTCTTTTCTTCTTGAAACAGCTTCCATCCTTGGTTTCACAAAAATCCCCCTTTTCTGGTTTTCTATCTTCATCAGTCTTCACGACCTCCCAGTCTCAGCTGCTGGCTCATGGCTCGCTGGAGGGTCCCCTGATTTGGTCATAGCCCCTCTTCTCTCTTGAACTGCCTTTGTCTGGCAGGTCTCATTTCTATCCTTGATACCCTGAAGAGGGTTCTAAGTCTTTAGCCAAGACCTCTCTGTATGCTCCCTTCCCTCCACCTCTCCACAGGGAATTTCCACTGGTGTGTCTGTGTGACTATCGTACTCAGTGACATGATCCAACATCTACAATCAGGGGACCTGCAGTGAAGTTGGCCCTCAGCAATATGGTGGGCCTCGTGTACTTTAAAACTTTAAGAACAAAAATCAAGATCTGTGGGACAGGAAAGAAGTCGGCCTTAGGACTGTATCACAGAAATCCTGCTTGCGTTTCCAGCCTAGAGACCTAGTTCTCAGGCTTACCTCCTTGAAGTCGATCTATCATCCATCCATCTATCCATCCACCCACCTGCTCCCTAGCTCTCTCTCCCCTGGTTCCGTTCTCTGGAGAGCCCTAGCTGATGCTGACACATCGACCATCTCAGAGGCATCTCAGACTCAGCCTACGTCAACACCCAGTGCAGCCTGTTCCACATCTGCAGCACCAGTTGCCCCAGGGAAAGCAGGAGTCATTCTTTGTTCCTCTCTCTCTGACCTCTGTCCTGTGTCTGGGGTAATCACTTAAGTCACTGATCCAGGGTATTTATTTATAGAACCCTCTTTCTTTCTTCTTCCTTTTTTTTTTTTTTAAGACAGAGTCTCACTCTGTCACCCTGGGTAGAGTGTGGCATCATAGCTCACAGCAACCTTAAACTCTGGGGCTCAAGCCAGCCTCTTGCCTCAGCCTCCTATGTAGCTGGGATTACAGAAACCCTCCACAATGCCCCCGGCTATGTTTTAGATAGATGGGGTCTCACTGACTTTCAAGCTGGTCTCAAACTCCTGAGCTCAAGCAATCCACCTGCCTCGCCCTCCCAGAGTGTTGGGATTATAGGCGTGAGCCAATATAGCAGCTCCTTTCACTCTCAAAGTTGTCCCTCTTTGGACCACAAATCACACTCTCTTCTATCAGCAAGTTTTGTGATTCTCTCCCCCCGACACTAACTTAATCGCCATATCCATCAGCTTCTCCTCTCTTTAGCTCCCCTCTGTTCTGAGGAGTGACCCTTTCTGTCACTGCTGAGACAGCATCTCCTAACTGTGTCCTCTTCATACTGTCTTTCTCCCTAACTATCTGTTCTCTACTCGGAAGCTTCCCAGAGGGACTGCAAAGCACAGGGCAGATAGTTTCACTCCTCCCTTAAAATCTTTCCTGGCTTTCCATTATGCTGTCAGTGTGGTCCATGTGAGATTTTCTCCCTCTGTAGCCTTGGACACCTGCCCCTGGTGCCCTGTGCTCCAGGTTCCATGGACTTCTAGGACTGGTCAAGCTCCTTCTCAGACTGGGGCTGAGCTCCCGCTTTGGCCTCCACCTAGAACACTCTTCTGCCGGGTCTTCAGCTGTCATTCCAGCCTGTGTCAGGTTTCACCTCCTCAGAAGGTGCTTCTGCCCCTGTGCCGCAGCCTTGGTAGATGCTGCCAGCATCCTCTTCTTGCCTCCACTCTGGGCAGGGGAGGGAACTGCCACTCTCTGCCTCCTTGCACTGGGGAATAGCCGTGAAAGGAGAGAGTGGTGGTGAGGCCTGGGCAAGTGGACTCCGGGTGGGATTCCCAGGGAAGGAACATCCTAGCAGCACTCCTGTCTCCTGTTCTCAGCCTTCAGCTTTGGCAGGGCCTTCTAGGAGTTGATCCGTAAACGCGTGTTGGGAATGAATGAACTGTGTTGGTGGAGGACCGTCATTCTGCACGTTTCAATTGGCCTGTGCTCTGCTTGCACGAGGAAGCCAAGAAACACAAAATAAAACAAAAAATTTAAAACCTCCTGACATTTAAAAGCTACTGATGGTTTCCTCCTTCATAGGCGATAAAACATTTTCATTTTGAAAGAGTGATGGCTGTTGAGGACCCCTTATCAGCAGCAATCCGTCCCCAACCTTACAAGTATAATTCTATATCTGTCTTTAATTATCACACAATCCTTGGACCCCATTTGTTGTTTAAGCACCTCACAATACAGTGCAGAATTGCAGAACTTCAGCCACTGACCTGGGCCAGCACTCCTCATGCGTGTTAACTTCATCACAGCCTAGTGACAGCAGGGACGTCCCCTCCCAACTCAGACGGGCTAACAAAGCCTGAGGGCCTCAGAGACAGAGGCCTGCGTGGCCTCATTAGAGATAATTATTTATGCCCTCTGTCTTTTAGACTCTCAGCATATCTTTTAAAAGAATCTGCTACATTTTGTTTATAAGTTTTTTTAAAGATATTGTTATTTAGGAAGAACAAAGAGAAAATTTAGAGCACTTCCAAAGAGAGCCAGAAGTGGGTCCCTCTCATGAACAAGAAAAGGTGAGAGAGACCTTGTTTATAAGTTTTTAAGGAACAGAAAGTGTTTTCTCCCTAAGTTTTCCTATTAATAAGGCCTAAAAATGCAGCAGATATCGTAGGGATTTTGCCTACAGTGCATGCCTGGAAAGGCTCTGGGATGACAGTGTCTCACCAGGGCTCTGTAATTGTTGGGTAAAGCAGAGAGAGCCGGTGAGATATGCAAAGAGAGCCAGTGAGATCTAGAGAGAGCTGGTGAGATCTGCAGAGAGAGCCAGTGAGATCTAGAGAGAACCAGTGAGATCTGCAGAGAGAGCTGGTGAGATCTAGAGAGAGCTGGTGTGATCTAGAGAGAGCTGGTGAGATCTGCAGAGAGAGCTGGTGAGATCTAGAGAGAGCTGGTGAGATCTGCAGAGAGAGCTGGTGAGATCTGCAGAGGGAGCTGGTAAGATCTAGAGAGAACTGGTGAGATCTGCAGAGAGAGCTGGTGAGATCTAGAGAGAGCCGGTGAGATCTGCAGAGAGAGCTGGTGAGATCTGCAGAGAGAGCTGGTGAGATCTAGCGAGAGCCGGTGAGATCTGTAGAGAGAGCTGGTGAGATCTGCAGAGAGAGCTGTTGAGATCTAGAGAGAGCCGGTGAGATCTGCAGAAAGAGCTGGTGAGATCTAGAGAGAGCCGGTGAGATCTGCAGAGAGAGCTGGTGAGATCTGCAGAGAGAGCTGGTGAGATCTAGAGAGAGCTGGTGAGATCTGCAGAGAGAGCTGGTGAGATCTGCAGAGAGCCGGTGAGATCTGCAGAGAGAGCTGGTGAGATCTAGAGAGAGCCGGTGAGATCTGCAGAGAGAGCTGGTGAGATCTAGAGAGAGCCGGTGAGATCTGCAGAGAGAGCCGGTGAGATCTGCAGAGAGAGCTGGTGAGATCTGCAGAGAGCTGGTGAGATCTGCAGAGAGAGCTGGTGAGATCTGCAGAGAGAGCCAGTGAGATCTGCAGAGAGAACTGGTGAGAGCTAGAGAGAGCCGGTGAGATCTGCAGAGAGAGCTGGTGAGATCTGCAGATAGAGCTGGTGAGATCTGCATAGAGAGCCGGTGAGATCTGCAGAGAGAGCCGGTGAGATCTGCAGAGAGCCAGTGAGATCTGTAGCTTCATGGCCTGTGTTTCCCATCTGTGTCCTTAGCTGATAAATACCCACGCCACCTAAAGCTGTGAATGATGAGTGTCTGTGTTTTGAGTTAGAGCCTGTGTGACAACACATAGGAGGTGTGTGTCCAAAGCCATTTTACGTACTTACTCGCTCATAGACCTTGGACTTGTGGGTCCAGGGGAAGAGGAACATTTCTCTGCTTGGCCTCTAGTGAAGCCTGAAAAGCCAGTTTCTGTCACAGGCAGACTGGATGACAGTCTACATGGCACGATTTGCAGAATGACAGATGTGCCCCTTAAATACTTTTCCGTCTTCTCACTGCACAACCTGCCATTTCACCAACACATTTCACATCATTGGGCAAAACACCCGATTTTCCCAAACTTTAACAGGAATGACTAGAGAACACCCTCTGTGAGGAGCACTGTGGACCTTCTAAGCTCAAGATGTAGAGATTCACTTCCTTTTGTCATTATTTATGACAAACTTATTCAGAAAGACCATTTCCAGAATAAAGAAACACTCAGCTCTTCTAAATCATCAAAGACTTCTTTTCTGTTTGTTTTCACTGTGTGACATTGCCAATTGTCATATTTGTTCAGGGATAGTTTTGAAGCAGGGGCACTTCCAATCAGGGAAGGTCTCCTTTGTGGACTGAATCGTGTCCTTCAAAAAAACATTACCAAGGCCTAACCCGCCCTCCCATGCTAGGGATGGTTTCTGCGGATGTAATCAAGTCAAAATGAGATTGGTAGGGTAGGTCCTAACCCAGTGTGACCAGTGTTCCTTACAGGAAGACAGAAATGCCACGTGAAGACAGAGACACACGGGAAGGCCAGTGACGGCAGAGGCAGAGGCTCAGTGATGGAGAGGCAGGAAGGAAAAGCTGGCCACTGCAGAGATGGTTCATTGTTGCCTAGTTCATGTCCTCGCTGGCGAGCAGCGTGAGGGAATAACTGGGGAGGTGGAAGCTGGGTACACGGATAAGAAATTACTTTTTTTATTCATTCATTTAATAAATGTCCCCCAGTGGGTACCCAGCACACACTAGGTGTTTTGCACATGCTTCTTTCTCTTTGCTTGACTCTCTCCCTGACATGTGCAGTGGCCGTGGATAGAAAACGCAGGGAGGGCATAAAAGAAGGCACTTGTGTGGCAGGCGTGAAGGAGGCCCAATCCTCCCGTGGCAGGGGGCGCTTGGCAGAGAGGGCAGAATCCTCCCATGGCAGGGGGCACTTGGCATGAAGAGGGGTGGACTCTTCCCATGGCAGGGGGCGCTTGGTGTGGAGAGGGTGGAATCCTCCCATGGTGGGGGGCGCTTGGCGTGGAGAG
The DNA here is from genome assembly GCA_963575145.1 of Galago senegalensis. Taxonomy (NCBI): domain Eukaryota; kingdom Metazoa; phylum Chordata; class Mammalia; order Primates; family Galagidae; genus Galago; species Galago senegalensis. The sequence goes on along the minus strand of CAUYTI010132043.1, from coordinate 264 downwards.
GGCAGAATCCTCCCCAGGTGGGGGGCGCTTGGCATGGAGAGGGCGGAATCCTTCCGTGGTGGGGGGGAGGCGCTTGGCGTGGAGAGGGTGGAATCCTTCCGTGGTGGGGGGGAGGCGCTTGGCGTGGAGAGGGTGGAATCCTCCCATGGTGGGGGGCGCTTGGCATGGATAAGGTGGAATCCTTCCATGGTGGGGGGGAGGCGCTTGGCGTGGAGAGGGCGGAATCCTAACTTGGTGGGGGGGAGGCGCTTGGCGTGGAGAGGG